>CAOLHI010002379.1:0-261459 GCA_948474755.1 Ctenosaura bakeri | reverse complement strand
CAGTCAGGAGCAAGCACTATTTCCAAATTATGTACATCACACTTATTCTTTGTATCTTACTCCAAATCCAACTGTGACATCAGCAGAATATTCAAAATGTTTTAGAACATGGCTCAGAATCTTTTGTACATGTTTAGCTTAACCTAAAATCAGTAGGAATGTACAACATTTTCTGTTTAAGCAAACTGGTGGTTCTACTTTATGTAGGTCTTATGGTCACTTTCACTTTCAATGTGGCTCTACTTCATTCAGGCCTCACGGTCACTTTCTGACCTTCACTCTTCATTCCTCTTTTTGATCCTTTTCTTTTAGAGAAAGGATCACTATATGTTAACTACATGACAATAATAGGACATTTGTCAAGCATAACCCCAGCAGCCATTCATTCTTCATTAGACTGAAAGTAGCCCTACACATGTAAAATTAAATACAAACAGGGCTTTTTCATATAATTGAGAACCCTGGTCAGTCAGAGTTCTCAGTGACAGAGAGGAGTCATATGTACCAGAGATATGGGATATGTATCTTCTGCAGAAAATCTCCCACACAATAAACATATATTAATTCATACCTATCTGGGCTGTTTACTGCAATCAAGCATGTTGGATGGGATCCATACATATGGAATATGAACATCTAGTTATTCTTTTAACCAGAGAACCATTGACAAACCCTAGTCCTCAGAGGAACAGACTAGCAAATAAATGTACTGCTAAGCTCATTCCTAGTTTGCAAAATATCTTTCTTCTGAATCAGTCACAAGCCGATGCCCATAGAATCCTTTAGTGAAACACAATGTTGAAACAGTTCTACTGAACCAGATTTTTCTAAATTGAAATAGTACGTTGAAGTAACACAGAGGGTGAATTGGGTGAAGCTGAAGGTTATACTTCAGTTACACTTCAACAAAAGAAAGTTAAACTGTTGATATAAGAATACCAGGTGTATATCTTTATCTAAGTGTTCTTTTAAAAAGTGTTCTTTCAGGTAAAGCCTTTTTATTGGTTAAATAGAAGGGAAGTATATGCTATTTTCTTTACATTATTACAAATGTTCCAGTAAAATAACTTTTGCATAAGCTTTAAATGTGTTTGAATATAACATTTAAACTGAATGTGCTAAAACAAATAACATTATTTAAAGAAGTAGAAAATTTTCCCGTTCTACTTTTCCCACAAAACCAGCATCACTGATACGTACAAAGAGTTCCCTTCACATCAATGCCCAATGTGTGCTTGTGGTGTGTCTACTCAGCAAGCACATTGGTGGCAGGGGAAGTGAACACAATGCTGCTTTCGCTTGCATGTTCATCAAAATCCAGAAGGAATCATGTACATAATAGTCGTGATTAAATTCTACATCTACTCAACAACCTAAACCTTAGCCTTCCTGATATCTGACACTTCTGTCTGGCTTCATGGTAGTTAATAGTGTGGTGGGATGGGGATGTTAACCAAAAAAAAAAAAAATGACCAATGTAGTGAAGCCAAATTCCACCCTCCACTCTTAAAAAACACTTATTTGAATATTCCTGAAGGGAAAGAATCCAAATCAGTAGGGTTTTAATTAATGCTTCCTGTATTCTATTCCCCTCCCCTTCAGTTTCCTCTAACATTTAAAAAGAAATGATCTAAAATTTCTGACTGTACAGTTGAAAAAGGCAGAAAGAAAACTGAAATGTTTCATACTTTTCATTTGCTACAGCAACAATGTGTAGTTAATATTCAACAAACAAAGCATAAGAGTTAAGCGACTATATAGGAAAGAAAAGCCATTTTTCCATGTAAACTATACTAGAAAAACCAGCAAAAAAAGGATACTTATTTTGAGTAACAGTAAAGGATCAGTAAAATGGTAAATTGTTAAGTACTACTCAGCTAGATTTTTCTTGAGACCAGCTTTTTGCCCTTGAAGTTACAGAAAACCGTAATTTTATTTGAAGGGTCCCTGTGGTTTAATTTTTTAAAAAGAACTAAAGCTTTTAATAAAAATTTTAACATTGGAAGAAGACTATAATACTCCACTGTGTATTTTCAGTAAAGTAATGCTTTTACAAGCCTGAATATGTCTGTGGAACTGTGCAGCCAGCACGCGTGGACTACACTGCCACACTGCTAAAGATCAAACTAGATATGACATTGATTGCATTGCTGGTCCGTTCATGGCTTTTTCTTTACAATATAGCAGCTGTGCAAAACTGATCCAGATCAGGACTTGGAGAAGGGAGATTAACCCTTGGATTCTGCATGATACAGATCAGGATAGTCTATTTAACCTAGGACAACTCTTAACTGCCACCATTAGAAGTTTCCCTCCCAATGCATATAAAAAGCTGGGGAAGAGGTTCATCTGAATTGGTCTCATTGAAAAGGCATAGGGTCAAAGAACCCCCCTCACATCATCCAGATCAGGTGCATTTACCGCTGCCATTTGGTAAAGAAAAACAGACATGAAAGACCAACCACATGATTAGAGTGGTATAAAATCAGGTTCAGTTGAGTATCAAATGAGAGAAAAGAGAATATAGTCATCCCTCCACATTTGCTAGAATTAGGGGCACAGGATCCTCGTGAAAGTGAAAAAAACGCGAATAACTCTAGGCTCTCCCAAACCATCTTAAACACACAAAAAAAGTAGGATCACCATATTCAACCCACTGTGGATTCCTCTGAGGCATCAGAGTTCCTTCACAAGGCAGAAGTGGGTGGCTGGTGGGGCTACTGCCACCTCCACTGCTGCCCCACACCATTTTTAATAGGGATTTGACAAACTTGGTTTGCAGTTTCTCAGTCTCACAAAGCTTGCAGTCTCTATTAAAAATGACATAGGGAGGCAGCAGAAGTGACAGCAAATCATCCATTAATAATCAAATCCGCAAAAGTGAAACCCGCAAATGTGGAGGGCTGACTGTACAAGAACACAGACAGCAAAGGAGGCAAACAGTTAAGTGCTTCAGAGCCTTCGTTCAGATTCTGTGGCCCCTTTCACACCTTACCTTCTTCCAGCGTTGGGGTGTAGGGATCGCACAAGCAGCCTCTGGCGAGAGGCTCTCACATCTGGGGCCCTTTGGCTCTGCACGAGCTCCCTGATCATGCGAGAGCCCCTCCTCTTCCTTCCGCAGTGCAGCACTGGGTTGCATTGGGGCAGGAAGCGTGACCAGCATGGTTCCAGAGGCTCCATACACCAGGTAAGTGCACGCGGGGTCCGGGAGCAATGCGTGATTGCGCACCATTTTCAGCTTCTAGCCAAAAATGAAAAGGTGCACAATTGGTGCCTGCCAGACCCTGGAGAATCGTGCGATTGTGAGTGCATTGTGCAGATCGCTCTTCACAATCGTGCGATGCTCCAGGCACCCTTCACATGGAAAATGCCATGCGAAAAGGACCTTCATTTTCTTCACTTCATGTCTCAGGGAGAGAGCTTTACCAGAAGACATCTGACTCAGGGAGAAACAACTGGTTAGAATATATGGATTTCATCTTAGAAAGGACTTCTAGATACTACCAGCTGTTTAACTGTGGAACAGCCCACTTTGGAAAGATGGTAGCTGCCACTTGATCAATGGAGGAGGTTAAGAACACCCACTCCAGAAGGAGAGGATGGTGAATGGGCAGTGGCAGGAGTAGAGAAGAGCAAAGCCCACTCAGTGAGCTTCAGCCATAGAGATTATTCTGCTGGAGCCCTTTCTCCACCACAGATTTGGAACTGACATTGGATTACTGTGCTTGCTAAATTATTATAACTATAGTTGTTGTATAAATTATTTCTGCAGGGAAAAAGCCCTTGTATCATCAAGCCTCTTGTAAGACTGCATGGCTATATATAATTCCCAGACAGAGCATTCTCCATGAGGCATGGGCTTGGTATTGTCTCATGCCTTCCAGCTGCATTTACCGTATTTGCTGGCATATAAGCCGCACTGGCATATAAGACACCGCCCATTTATTACACTGGAAAGCACTATTTGCCAGTGTATAAGACAAACTGGTGTATAAGTCATATCCCATTTTTAAACAGTATTTTTCCAAGGGGGGAAGTGCGTCTTATACACCAGCAAATACAGTATCTCATGCATCAAGAATGCCTACCAACATTTCTATAGAACAAGGAACATTTCCACATGACACTCTTATAGCATCGTACGGAAATGGCCCAGGTTAGGAATCATGTAGCCCTCCCCACTGGTACTCCAGCATTTCTCGTTACCGACTATATCAGCTAGGCCAGCTGTGAACTGCTCTCTAGCAACGTCTGGAGAGCTATAAGATTCCCACCCCTACTGTAGGGCTCCCTTTTGGAAAGACACCTACAGTGAGGCCTGTAATGTAGGCCTTTATAGTGCCATCTCACTGGCCATTTCCGCACTAGCCTGTTATACTACAATGATTCCACTTTCAACATCCTCTGGAATCCTGGGGTTTGCAGTTTCGGGAGGGGCCAGCTGGTCCCTCCCAAAACTGCAAACCCCAGGATTCCAGAGGATGTTGAAAGTGGAATCATCACGCTATAAAAGGCTAGTGTGGAAATGGCCATAGTCTTGCTTATGCAGTTTTATAGGAAATCCAAATATCACTGTATTCAGTCATAGCTCTCCTGTATTTTTCACTGTTTTTCTCTCTTTTTCTCCCCATATATATAAAAAAAATTATAAAAACAACAAGTGAAAGAGATGGCACAATGTCATTTAATTTTTACAGGACAGAAGCCCTCATTCACAAAGCAACCTCATGAGATAGGCCCCATTTTATACTCATTCAGAAATTGAATGTTTTAATTAAAGATAATTTTTAGAAAAGGATTAACAGTGACCCCTTCAAATGACAGCAGAACTTTCCAAAAGAATGCTCAGTCAGCCAGACCACTATAGTTACTGGGGAGCTAAGTTTTTTGGGGGGGGAAAGTAGAATATGACTGTGCTATGCAATATTTATCACAGTTTCTGGAGGTGACAAAGCATTGCTAGTTTCTTTCGCTTTCCAAAGCCTTTAATGTGACAGCTTTGTGAAGTGGGTTAATTTGCATGAAACATGAAAGATGCCATTTACAGAAATAGAAGTGACAACCGGAAAGGGCTTTAAATGTAGCTGTCAGATACTAGTCTGCAGCAAGGTAACAGTCAAGTGAAGCAAGAATTCACAGTGAACCCAGATGCAAAAGATACATTCAAAACACAAGGTAAGTATGTTGTGCCCATCCACTCCCTGGAGAGATACACACTGCAGTCATTCTCTGGAACAACAAAACCAGACAGCCAGGTGACTGGCAACACCTTTTAATAAACTTCTTAGGCTACAGACAGGTTGCGGAGCCCAGGCCCACTCTCATTCATCCCACAAAGCAGGAGCCTGCCTCAGGGAAAGGATCCACATCATGGCCAATGTAGCCTATCAAGTAGTTGCCAGAACAGAGGATTAACATTTGATGGACAGATTGATGGTAAAATACCTCAGGATCTTGATCCCAAACACAGTGATTTAATTCTCAAACATGTTGTTCTTGACAATACATTGATCCAGCTGTCAAACTTAGTAAGTCATCACAGAAGCATGTCTCTTCTGCTGGTATATGCTCTCTGGCTTCAGCCCCAACTTTGGGCAAGGTGTTCTTGCTGATAAAGATTTTTTTAGGATCAGGACTCAGTGAGTGGTTACTTCAAGCTGGTAAGGGCCCATAGGAGGAGGGAAATGTACAGCCAAGTCAAGTGCTAGCTGTCTCCATGAGGCATGGGCTGGTAGAGGTTAGACACTGATGTAACATTGGGTTCAGATCTAGGTTGAGGTAATCAGCAGTCCACATATAGCTGTCCTGGTTTTGAGGGAAGCCAAAGGTCCTCTTTCAGACTTGTACTTAACTTCAAGAAGATGAGGGGGCCTATTTGTATAAATCCTAACTGCCAAGTCTTTCCCTGAACAAGTCCTGGCCATTTCCACACTAGACTGTTATAGCACTATTATTCCATTTTCAACATCCTATGGAATCCTGGGGTTTGCAGTTTACGGAGGGGCATTTAGAATTCTCAACGAGAGAGCTCTTTGGCCTCAGTAAACTACAAACCCCAGAATTCCACAGGATGTTGAAAGTGGAATAATAGCACTGTAACAGTCTAGTGAGGAAATGGCTCCTCTCTCAAGCACTTGGTTTAACCTCTGATCAGTCTCACCTCTGGTATAGCTGGCAGGACACATGCACAAGATCTTTCTGCCTTTAGCCCTTCTTCTGGTTTCCAAGGACTCCTCGCCATCTCCCTGCAAGGATCTTACACTTTGGGCTGTGGGGAAAGCAGCCTCTTGGCCTGGCCCCAAAGCTTCTGCATCCCCACCTGGCCCCTGACTCCCCTGAACTTCTTTTTCTGCCTAGATGTTTCTGGGAAGTTTTCCCCTCCCTGCCCTCTTCCCCTTAACAAGCCACACCTGCAGTGTTGCTCTGTTGCTGGGCAACCAGCTAGCTGAGAACTTACTGCAGCTAAAGGGGCTGGAGCTGTGACTTGGTACAAGCTGTTAACAAGAAATCAAAGCCACAAACATAACTGAAAACCTACCAGGAAAGATTAGAAAAATATTGCAGAAGCAAAATCACTACCAGCCTTATCACACACTGGTTTATTGCATGATTGCACTAGCTTAGTTCCATTTTTGATCTCTCCTTATCACATGACATTGTCACTCTACTGTTGTTGAATTGCATTCTCATTGTTATTGGGCCATTTATTTTCATTTATGGGAAATGAAAGCCACGAATGGCTCAAATAGTGTTGCAGAAAAATAGAGATCGAGACCCACGGAAAGGAAATTCAAAGTTTATTCAGCTGGCTGGGCTCGGTGGAATAGCTTCCAAAGACCGAGACCCCCCCACTTCATCAATTCACAATGCTTTATACATTTTTTTGCGCAGTGTCATCATGTTCGTACATGGCACCAGTTCAAGCTACAAGCTACATACTACAATAGACAATAGACCATTCTGTGGCTGTGCATTCTTTAATGTTGCAAGTAGAACTTCTACCCTATTCCTCCTAATTTCCCCCCTTTTATGCTAAATTCTACATAGCAATTTAAGCATAATTACTTGGTTTGGGCCATTAAGGCATAAGCTGCACCTTTTCCATCCATAATTTTACTCATTGCAGATTCGAAGCAGTTTAATAAACAAGGTACATATCATTAGCCCTATCATTAATACAAAAAGAAATCCCACGAACAGTGTCTTCAGCTATGCTAAATTCGGAAGCCAGGAAGTTAACCATGCCCACATATCCGCTGACTGTGAGTATGATTTCCTTATATTAGATACCACAGAGTATATTTTCTCCACATTTGTTTCTACTACTCCAGATTCATTAACATAATGACAACAAGTGGTATTTAACCATACACACAAGCCTCCTTCTCGGCTGAGGAGGCAATCCAGGGTTATTTTATGTTGTGCTAGTACAGAGGCCAACGAGTCCACCTCTGTCTGAAGGGCACTGATCCTTTCAGCTGTTGAATTGGCCAATTTCTCTAACTGGGCTGACAGTCGCCATATCTGTCTTATGTTAAGGGCAAATCCTGCCAGGGGGAACATTATGGCTTCGAATCTTTCACTCTCAGTTAGGTATGTGTTATCAGGATCATACCCATAGCTTTCATCATATACTCTCTTCAACCGATGCCATCCAGATTGTTTATCCCAGGCCTCGACAGGTTGGTTGAGGGGGTGAAACTGGACCTCTCCAATTGAGAGAGAACCGATAGTGCAGATACCATTCCATACCGGGGAAAGTGCTTTCCCTGCCCAATAACCACAAAGCCAATATATCCCAGGAGGCAGACCATAAATCCACTGACCATTGTGCAAACTGGCTTCTTCTTGGAGCTTAATTAAAGGGGAGTGGCCCCTACAGTTTCCATACAACTCGATGAAGGTGTCACTGCAACTGAAAGGGATACTGATGTTGGGATACCTTCCTAGGCAGGCCTGTGGAGATTCAGGGAGTTCAAATGAGCCGAGGACTCTTCTGGGAGGAACCATATACAGTAATACTATTCCATCCAGTCAGATTCATGGTACCTGCTGGCATTACAGGCCAACCTTGCAGGTGTGAACTTGGCCCATGAGAACATACCCAGCAATTACTGACATTCAGGGTGCTCAAGATCTGATTGACTGATTGGTGAAATCAATTCACCTCCCAGCCTCCCTAGCTCAACATCACTCCCATCACAAGCAACAATCCCCATATTGTCCAGACCCGCAATACCACTGTCTGAAGTGATACAATACATAGCCAAGGCCTGCCGCTGCCCCATATCTCCTCCAACCCACAATATTGTTTCCCACATTCAGGATCTGGCCGTACATAGAGCAGTACGTCCCTGGTAGCAACTGCAGTAGCGCCTAGTCCCAGTCTTCTTTCCTCTCCAGATGGGGATCTGGCTGTGCGCTGGGTGTTCAGCTTCCCAGAACGTGAACACAGCAGGGCCTAGACCCAGTCTTCCTTACTGCTTCTGGTAATTTTCATCTTCAAAGGTTGCCCTATGATTGGGGCAACAGTCCAGTCAGTATGGGCCCTTTTTATCCTAGGGTAATGTACCCAAGGCCTCAACCCTGCTACCTTCATTGCAGTGGGGGTTGTCAATATAACCTGGGAAGGCCCCCTCCACCCGGGGCTGAGTGGCTCTCCTTTCCAATCCTTCACCCATACCTCATCTCCTGGTTGGAATGGGTGCGCTTGCGTGTGTAGGAGGGGAAGACGCTGCTCTAACATGTACTCCCTCATTTTACTCAGGGTTTTCTCTAAGGCACTAACCTCCTCCTGTAAGGTCCTATTCCCCAATTCCATTGTATCTCCCCTCAACCCACTCAAAATAGTAGGGGGTCGTCCATACATCAACTCAAAAGGGGATAGCCCTGTGGTTCGATGAGGCGTACACCTTATCATGAAAAGGGCTATGGGTAGGGCATCCAGCCACTTCAACCCTGTTTCTTGGCACAATTTGGACAACCGTGTCTTCAGGATCCGATTCATCCTCTCCACCTTTCCTGAACATTGAGGTTGATAAGCGCAGTGTAGCTTCCAGGTGATTCCCAGAGTGGTGGTTAAGTCCTTGATAATCTTGTGGACAAACGCAGCTGCCGCTCCAGCTTCCCCACCTGACCACCTCTTCCTGGAGGCCAGAGACCTCCACGCGGTGCTCATTGGTGAGGTTCTGCAGCTGGACCTCCAGCGCTGCCTTGCCAACCTTTTCTGTGGCTACCTCTGCCCTGGCTCGCTCCTCCTCCCCTGTCATGAGCCAGGCTGAGCAGGCTGCCGATTCAGACGGGGACTCTGAGTTGGACCTGGACTCCCAGCCAGGGGAGGATCCCTTGGAGGGAGAGGGGGCTCCTGCAGAATCAAGGGAGGGGCCTGCCAGCGACTCCACGGCTATCCCAGAGCCGGTACCTGCAGCAGAGGAGACCAATGCTTCTGGTTTGACAGAAGCTGCTGTTTCTGACTCCAGCCCGGAGTTTGCAGCAGATTCTCCCCCCACATTCCTCCAGCGGCAACAGGAAAAGGAGGCGGTTTGTAGATCAAAGCGCTTGCAAGAGAAGCGTCTGAGGGCTTCCAGCTGGGAGCCAGGCCAATGGACATTTGATCAGCTCCAGCTGGGCTAAAGACTATTTAGGACAGATGCTGGGGGGAGGGGGTCACAGGGCAACAACTGTTGACCATTCTGTTTCATGGACTTTTTGTTCCTGGTTATTCTGTTAATCCTCATTGCTGAGTTTCACTGCCTCCATCCGTTTTGGGTGACGTAACCCCTTAATTGCTTTATGGCTTTATTTACTGCCTCTGTTTGCTTTGGGTGCCGTAACCCCTTGATTATTTTACTGCCTACTTACTAAAAACCATAAAACTCCAGTTGCTGCCTCTGTGTTTGCTTAGCCTTCGCCTGACATTGACATCCCCTGCCAGCCGCTTCACTTCCTTGTCGCGCAGAGCTAGCTCCCATTCCCTGCTTAGGGCTTGGACTTTCTCTTCCAGCCTTCCACACTCGCCTTTCTCCCCTCTGGCAGCAGAGGACAATTCTGCCAGCTGCTGCTGAAGCTCCTGGACTTTGGTCCTGGATTCTTCCCCCCAGCTGCTGACCTTCCAGCGCCAGTCTCTTGGCCTTCTCCTCATCCATCTCCTGTCCCTTCCTCTTCCTCACTTAGAGTCGTCCTTCTGAGTACTCAATGCGGCTGCCAACAACTCCACCTTCTTATGCATTCACCTGTAGCCTCCTTCTTGCTGGGCAATGGAGACCAGCTGGCTAACCTGTCTAAGTGAAGCCACTACTTCCTCTTCATCCCTTTCCGCTTCTCCTTGGACTTCACGGGGGGGGGGTTCCTGTATTCCTTTGATCTCCTTAGCCTTTACCTTTGGCCCACTTCTAAAATCATAAACATCAGATGGACTAAGGGTGGACGGATCCCTGGCCGCCTCCTTCTTGCCTGCCACCGCTGCTGCCACCGCCGCGACTTCGGCTCCTCTGACTGCTGCGGCTCCCTCTGCATTGGACACCGCTGGCGATCCGCCGCCGCCGCCGTCCCCATCGTCATCAGCTTCACTATCCCCCTGGCCTCTCCTCCACGGGAAAAGCTGTGCAGCTGCCAACATTGGGCTGGTGGGCAGCGAGAGGGAGTGTCTGCAGCGAAGGCGCAACTCCAGCAGTGTCTCCTCATCCTCCTCTCTCGTGGTTTCCACCGCTCACTCTCCGCGCTGCTGCTCGGCCGCCTTGCTGCCGCCTCCTTCTGCTGCCGTCTCCGCCGCCGCCTCTTCCTCTTCCACTTTGCTGTTGCTGGTTCTGCCACCACCTCCTCCTCACCATGGAAGAACAGACGACAACGCCTCTTGCCACTGGTGCTCCCCGAACGGCACTAAAAGTTGCCCAAAGCCCAGCAAGGTGGAGCCTCGGCTCTCCATAGCATGACACCGATGCCTCGCTCCCACTCTTGGAGGAGGGCACATAGCATTGGGGGCACCTGGAGTCCACTTCTAGCCCTTCCTTCGGGACTCCTTGGGGGCTTCCTGCCCCAGGCTGAGCATTCTCTGCGGGCTTTTAAAACATTTTCATCTCACAGCGCGACGGTTCTTCCACGGCACACTGAAGGGAAAGGGGGCGCGCCCATTTTCTCCTGCGTCCTTTCTCTTCCTCTCACACATGCAGATGCCAGCTGCAGCTCCCACTCCTCGGTGCTGCTGCCCCCAATCTGTCTCCGTGATGGGGAGGCAGGCAGGCAGGCAAGGGAGCGAGTGAAGAAACAGTGCAGGTGGGCGAGCTTGGCTACTGTTTCCCAAGAGTCGCCGCTGGAGCTTCGGGAGCCGTCTCAGACATGGTGCCTGCTGGCTGGTGCCGCTGCCGCTTCTCGGGAAGGTGCCCAACAAGACCAGGTGAGGAGCCCCCGAAAAGTAAAGTCTCTACTTAATCCATTCTTGAAGTTTTTCCAACATACATTTGAGCGGCGTTTGTCGGGTGTTACCCCCACCCATTTTCCTCCCCGTTGGTAACAACACACAGTAGGTTAGGGAGGGTTGGACTGTAGGTAAGGGGTCCCAACAGTCCGACACAACAGGGTTTTAGACAGTCACACAAATGCACCGACCCAGGCACCTGGACTCTCAACAATATGCTCTGGGAACTGCGATGCCAGTCACACGTTCTTTCACCCAAACAACACAGCCACCCTCCTTTTCCCATTCTCCTAAGGAGTCCTGTGGTTTCAGTAGCCCCCTTCTGGGGCCACTCTACTAGGGCAGGTCCTAAGGGGGTGATCAAGCCCCTCTTCTCCCCATTTCACACACTTTGCGGGGAGGCACTTACCTAATGCCGTGTCTATGTTGAATTTCCAAACCGTCCTGGGTTCCCAAGCTGGCAAACCAATCCCCTGGTCTGGCGCCCTCACGAGGAGGACCATCTGACAAAACGTCAGGGGTGCCCAAGGTCCCTGTCAGTTGGGGCTTCGGGTACTGGGGAAGCAGTGGCCGCTTAAGTGGGCAAAAGGCCCCTCAGATCCCAGACAAGGAGCCCCTGGAAAATGTTGCAGAAAAATAGAGATCAAGACCCACGCAAAGGAAATTCAAAGTTTATTCAGCCGGCTGGGCTCGGTGGAATAGCTTCCAAAGACCAAGACCCCTCCTTCATCAATTCACAACGCTTATACATTTTTTTTTGCACAGTGTTATCTTTAGTACAGTGTCATCATGTTCGTACATGGCACCAGTTCAAGCTATAAGCTACATACTACAATAGACAATAGATCATTCTGTGGCTGTGCATTCTTTAATGTTGCAAGTAGAACTTCTACCCTATTCCTCCTCAATAGCACTGCTTTTCCACTACTGTATATTGATGCAATGGTGTCATTCTGCTGCAGTTCTGATATTGCCACAGTCATGTGGTGTCAGAGGTCATTGTTCTCCTCTTGCCCCTTTCCTATCCCCAGGCAGCATGAGCTCATTGCATTTCTGGTGTCTGGACAAAGAGGACATCATAGTGCAGGAGAACAATGTTGTTTTTACTCCATTCCTATTATGGGTTTTGTGTGTGCATATGTGTGTCGCACACCTGTGCTGCCCTGGTGGTTGCCAAAACACCACAATTATACCATTGTAGCAAAATAGCCAACCATGACTCTGAAAAAGCAAAATGCTGAAATGGTGGCACGATAGGAAAACACAGTGTCAAAATGATAGTGGCAAGGAGTCTCCCCACATGTTGAAATTGTGCGTACAGATATAAAATAACATATGCTCTAGGTAGCACAGACAGGGAAGGGGAGGCAAGGTCAGTGGGGTGGGGTAGAAGACCTCTTCCAGGAACATATATCACCAAACTGGCAGCATAAAATGATTGCAGACACAGTGTGATAGTGATTGTTCCTATACCAATATGCTTTCGTTTTCTTAAATAATGCAATTGCTGCAAGATAACAGGCTGGTGTGATAAAGCCCTACAACTCAGCTGTCACAAGGAGTTGCCCAAAAGAAAGCTCCAATCTCTTATACAGAGATAACTCAGCTAACAAAGCCTCTGACATCAAAGGTTCCTTTTACCAAGACTTTTTACACACATCTATCCTTTCCTTCCACATCCTCTCTGTAGCTAGAATCTTTTTTTTAGCAGAATCAGCACTGGAAGGATGGTGAAGGAGGGCTGGAGAAACATAGACTTTCAGTGTTGGGCTACAATAGCATGTCTGCAGTAAACAATACCATAAACCAAGCTTGAGCTGGGGAAGTGTCAGAACTGGGATTCTGCTCCAGTCAGTCCCACTGAAGTCATGTGTGCCTGTGCCCAACAGGCAAGGTAAACAGCAGCTACCTCCGAAATCCATGTGTAAACAGCTGCTTTAGATAATAAATTTGATAAGAAACCCTGCCATGAGTTGATTCTTCATAAAGATTTTAAATATTAGGACTGTCAACCAAAGGAATATTGTTAGAAGAGTAATCATCTGCTATTAAACCAAAACATCATTTAATAAATTATATTTTAAGTATATGTGCATTAGCTGAAATTTGTCTCAAAATATGCCTTCTGGAAAACTGGTAAAAAAAAATCTATGACAGCCTAATAAAGAAAATCTATCACTCATCAAATGACAAAACTGTCGATGCTTTCTTTTTCATTCTGTTTTACACTAAGATATTACTGATAAGATAATCAGCAACTTCACACATTAGAAATGGCGTGACAGATTAAGAAAATGAAATCATACGCATGTCTAATCAAAAGTAAGCCCCTATTGAACAGAGCTTACTGGAAGGTAAGTGTTATTTAAAGCTTTGATTAATACATTAATTAAGCCAACAAGCAGAGAAATTCTGTGAGACAGGGGAAGGAGGACAAATGGCGAAAAACTATACCTTGTAAACCTTTTTTGGACTCTCACCATCATGGACAGTCAATAAAATTCTACATGACATTGTATAGCTCCTCCCCACCCTGCAACATTCCAGCAATGGTGTCTATGGAATTGAAAAGCTTTAGCTTTGGCATATACAAAGTATTTCCTCCCTGTTGCCCATGCACCACAATCCATTCCTAATACACTTTTGAGATGCACATTTTTATCCTCACTATTGAAGGAGCATGATACAATCTCCAGAGGATTTTCACAGATAAATCACCCTCTCCACAGGGAGATCATTCTCTCTTTCTTTCTTTCTTTCTTTCTCTCTCTCTCTCTCTCTCTCTCTCTGGGGGAAAGGAGGAGGGAAATCCAGAATATCCTGGTGCCTTGGGGACACCCTCCCAGAAATCACAGGCTTGCAGCTCTATTTAAAACACAAAATTAATCATTAAAGGTATAATATACAGGAGATACAGCCCAAGAATCTGAATGTACTAAAGGTACTAAATGTACTAAATAAAAATACTAAATGTACTAAATAAAGCAGCTGTGTACCTTCCAAATTTTGTTTCATCAAATAAAATAAAATAAGTGGGAAGAAGCATAAGAAATGCTTCGAGCTAGAGATTTTCTGGATACGCTTAAGAACTAGCTAAACTGGTAATGCTTGATGTTGGTACTACTTTGGGTTGGGAGCAATTACCCTCTTGATCTTTCTTTTCTTTTCTTTTTTAATTCTGTGATGCTTACCTATCAAAGTCTTGAATGTAGTACAAGCATAACACTATCTGGAGCTTATCATCTGGAATGTGCATCATTTTATCATTTCAAAGGCATTGTTATAGCAATAGTTTAATATTATGAACATTATACCTTTACTTATGATACAAAGCCACAAGGACAAGATAGCAGCTGTTAGGTACTTTCTGTGCAGATGAACAATTGAGATGAGCAGATAGGATGTTTCAGCTGCACTCCTGCAGCCATTGTGTTGCAGCCTAGGAATGCAACTGGGTGGGCAGAAACAGCCTTCTAGGCTACAACAGAACTGTAAGTTGGCTGAAAATGCTACATACAATCTAGAAAGTCCCACTGAATGTGGTAAATTGTAGGAAGAGGGAAAGAGATCCTTGAAAATTGGATAGTGGCACCTTTGGTGGTACAGTGGTTCAAGTGCTGAGCTACAACCCTGGAGACCAGAGTTCGATTCCCCACTTGGCCAAGGAAACACACTAAGTGACCTTGGGCAAATCACACACACACAGCCCCAGAAACCCCCATGACAGGGTCGCCTTAGGGCCACTATAAGTTGGAAACAAGTTGGAGGCACACAACAACAAGCTTTTGTGAGCAGACTGTTACCCCATTGGAAAACCCTGTCCCGAGGTCTAAGATTTTTATATTAAAATATGATTCCATGTACCTGAGAGGTCGCTCGGATGAGCACATAGGCAGCAACGGTTGAACGATCGAGAACCAGGTCAGGCCAGTAAAATCCCCCATCATGTAGCCCCAGGAGACCTCAAGCTGTGCAAACCCACTGTAGACAAAGGGTCCTCAGCCCCCAAGAAGCCGACTTGAGGGGATTAGCGTGTTTGCCCCAAGTTGAGTGCCAATGGCAATAAAATCCTATCAGGCAAGGACCATTTACATAAAGTCACACCACAACTCAATGCAACCAAAGGTCCTGAAACTTTGGCAACACCTTGTAATCTCATCATGCAAAGGAAGTTACCATTGTGGAGCTTCTTTCTTGATGCGACACTCATTGTTCTGCCCAGGAAAGGATTAGCCCTCCAGGTACTTTTTCCCCTACAAATAGTCCCAATGTTTGAGTGGTTCTTTGGATCACTCCCAGTCATCCCAGAAGACCGTTTCTCCATCCATTGAGTAATCCCCTCAGTCCTCTCCATGCTGAGCTCCACTTCTCCATTGTTTTTCCCAGACCAAGGACTTCAGGAAAAGGTGCAGTATTACCTCAGCTACAATCCCTACAATATTCCCCCTATCCAGTTTCTTTCCTTTTGCTTCTTAATAGGTCTTGCACAAGTGTGTGAGTGATTGTGTTGGTGCGTGAGACTTTCATTCAATAAAATCATTTTATTGGACATCTTTGTTTGGTTTTTGGCTTGGTCTGACCCTGTAAAAACTGGGTAAAAAGACCCCACTAGGTTACCCTGTCTCTCACATTGCTATTGCTGGTGCTCTGGCTAGTGTCCATTCCCCATCATGTGGAGCACATTAAGATGTCACCCACGGGACCCCAGAAATCAGGGTAACAAAACTTCTCCTATCCATAGAAGGTGGGCCATTTCCACACTAGACTGTTACAGCACTATCATTCCACTTTCAACATCCTTTGGAATCCAGCTGGCCCCTCCCTAAACTGCAAACCCCAGGATTCCAAAGGATGTTGAAAGTAAAATGCTAGCACTATAACAGTCTAGTGCAGAAATGGCCCTGGATCCAACCAATTTACCTGGGAGCAATCCCCACTGAGTCAGTGGAGCTTACTTCTCACTCACTTCTGCATGTTTCTTATCACGTGCTGTTCTCTAACACAAGTGGGTTAGGATAGGATAAATAGATTGAACTTGCGCTAGAAAAAAGAAATAGGGAGGAAGAAAGAAAAAAATAGGGAGGAAATTAAACTAGTAAAATGATTTGGAAGTGAGATCTTGAGTATTCTGTAAAAACATGTTTATCATAATTTCATTTTCCTGAATCAATGCTTTTCACACCTTATTATGGGTGGGTGAAATTCTATTTTGATTATTAATTTAATTGTGAGTGCAGGTTTTAGTGCAGAACTGTGGGTGTATTTATGAAAGATTACTCAAAAACTGTATATGTTGAGCTTCCCCATCTGTAAGAATGGGTGATAATAATTCTTAATTACCTCCCTTACAGAAACTTTAAAAAACCAGTTAATGACCTGAGGATGAAAAAGAATCTGTGTAATACGTCTATGTATAAAGACCGAAGTGCCGAGATCACAATAATTTTACTGTTTCTGAAAGAAATATGACAGAGAAACTAGATTTACAGGGTAGAGGGAATATGATAGAGATACTAGACTTATAGGCCATTTCCGCACTACACTGTTAAAGTGCTGCTATTCCACTTTCAATGCCCTGTGGAATTCTGGGGTTTGTAGTTTACTGAGACCAAAGAGCTCTTTAGCTGAGAATTCAAAGTGCCCTTCCCTAAACTACAAACCCCAGAATTCCATAGGAGGTTGATAGTGGAATAGCAGCACTTTAACACTGTAGTGCGGAAGTGCTGATAGAGTGGAGGGACTATTTTATGAAGAGCAATATGATAATATCTAACCTTGACTCAAATACAGATACTTGAGGCATTGTATAACAGCCCCATCTGTGCTACCTAAATACCAACCCTCTTGCTGTTTAATGAGTGAAAATGGCCTACATAGTAAGATAAATACCGTACTATCAGCATTTTAGGCAGTATTTCTGCCTTTCACATAACGTGTCTTATTTCACACTGGGCTTAGCTATGCTTTTTGTTCTGTTCCATTTTTCATTTTTCACTGAAGTACTTTGTTTTATTCATTATGAGACACACATATTTCAAAGTCATATGATAGTTTTGAAAACCATAGGTTGACATAGACACAATGTTGTAGGAAGCTCACAATATAGGAATGAGAACAAATGAAAACAGATTTGAAAATACATTAAAGTATAAATAAAGAGAGACCCAGTGTGGTGCAGTGGTTTGAGAACTGGACTATGACCCAGGACATTAGGGTTCAATTCCCCACTTGGCCACGGAAACCCACTGGGCATATCACACATTCTCAGCCCAAGAGAGTGTCGACAACAACTGCAACAACAACTAAATAATAATATTAAATAAAGTGCTGAAACTATTCAAAAATAATAATGGGTTAGAGCATAAAATGGAACAGAGAATGAAATATGACCAAATTAACTATAAAAATCCCACGATTCTTACTTGGAAGGAGGAAATGTCTTTTTATTCACCTTGAGTTTAGTTTTTTTTTTCTTCCTTCTATGCATTATGACAGAAACACAGAATTGTAGACTCATGTAGGACCCTCAAAAGTATTTTAGTTCATCTCTTGGCTCAACACAGGATGCCAGCTCAGCAACCCTGACTGCTGACTGTTTGGCCTTTGCTTTAATACCTCCAGCAAAAGAGACCAACAGTTTCTTCCACTGCCAAATAGTTCTTAACACTAGGAAGTTGTTGTTTTTTAATGTGCACTTGAAATCTGCTTTCCTTAAAATTTTACCCATTGGTTGCAGTACACTTTGCATTCTGGGGCAACAGAAAATAAGACAGCTCTATCTTGAAGATTGTGATAAATGTCTTCATTACTCTTTACCTCTAAAGATACCCAGCTCTTTCAATCATTCCTCATAAGACTGTTTTCCAGATCAAAAAAATTATGTCTAGAGAGGTCTACAGAGATGGAGACCAAAATGTGTTAGATTATTTCAAGACCAGGGATAAGAGAGGAAAAAAATATGATGGGCATTCCTTGTGATTCCTAAACCTAACGCAGAATTGTCTTGGTGGAGGCCTGTACAGCAAGATGATTGCATCTCAATCTCAAATCTAATTCCAACTGAGTGATGGGACAAGGTCACATTTTCCATTACAGAAATTGCTGGCTTTTAGTTTTTTCCAGATGATTGTACACGGGCAATATAATACATGTACTTGGCGGGGGGGGGAATCTAGAGATCTTCCTTCAGTGGGACTTAGAAGAACAATGTAACACATTTCAAACATCAATGTTGTGTTGCAGGGTGAGTGCTGTCGCATCATTCCACCCAGCTTGCACATCTACTCTAAATAAACAAACTCCCTTATACTTTGGATATATGCAATAGCATCCATTAATTAAGAAACAAAAATCCCTCTACATACCACATTATATGTTCCTGATATAATCATCACGTTGCATTTGCTCTGCATTATATTGCTTAATAACATTCTGACTCACTCAGTCAACAATGGTTTTTCCAAACTACCATGTGCTATTTGGTTTGCTCTAATTCAGCTGTTTCATAAATCCGTATGTCTAATCTGTTGTGAAAGCAACTCAGATTGACAAAGTTCAGAAGAAGGTCATGACCTATCTAACTTCCCAAGAAACCAGAGTTTAGGAGAAGAGAAAATAGTATGCCCACTTTACCTCCTCCCTGAAAGTATAGGAGAAATCTTCCCAAAATTCAATAATTTTACAGGGCATGAGAATCCCATGGGGGCATCAGTTAACAGACTATGCAGACAACATAGATCATGCTATGCTGTAGACCAGAGAGGGTTTCAAGTGCCACATAAGCTGCACTGAGCAAATATATTGAGCTTTTGCAGATTTAAACCACAGAGCAGTGAGGGATGCTGTGCAGAATGATGGTCCTTACACTACGTAAAATTACTGCATTATGTTGAACAGATTAGCTGTACTATAGACTACTGAATGGAATGCAGCCCAAGTTGTATAGGCCATGTGGAATCATAGAATCATTGAATAATAGAGTTGGAAGAGACCACAAGGGCCATTGAGTTTAACCTCCTGCCATGCAGGAATACACAATGAAAGCACACCTGACGTAGGGCCATCCAGCCTCTGTTTAAAAACTGACAAAGAAAGAGACTCCACTTAGAGGCATATCTAGGGT
The DNA here is from genome assembly GCA_948474755.1 of Ctenosaura bakeri. Lineage (NCBI taxonomy): Eukaryota > Metazoa > Chordata > Lepidosauria > Squamata > Iguanidae > Ctenosaura > Ctenosaura bakeri. The sequence goes on along the minus strand of CAOLHI010002379.1, from coordinate 241,924 downwards.
GGGGCAAGCAGGACATATGTCCTGGGTGCCAATGCCAGGGGAAGCAAAAAAAAAGCCAAACCCCACCCACCCAGCCTTCCACTCAGGCCTGGTCCGCCACCGCCTCTGCCAGGGTCTTCCTCCACCCAGGGCAGCAGCAGCAGCGGGAGAAACCGCAGCGCCTAAGGGCACAACTACCACACTTGCCCTAGACACTGTTGAACCTAGATATACCACTGACTCCACCACACTCTGAGGGAACACATGCCACTGATGAACTGTTCTTACCATCAAGAAGTTCTTCCTAATGTTTAGATGGAATCTTTTTTCCTGAAGTTTGAAGCCATTGCTCTGTGTCCTATTCTCTGGAGCAGTGGAAAACAAGCTTGCTCCATCCTCCATATGACATCCCTTCAAATATTTAAATATAGCTATCATGTTGCCTCTCCAGGCTAACCATACTCAATTCCCTAAGTATGTCCTCATAGGGCATGATTTCCAGGCCTTCTACCATTCTGATCACACACACCCCTCTGGTTATGTTCCAGTTTGTCAATATCCTTCTTAAACTGTGGTGCCCAGAACTGGACAAGTATTCCAGGTGTGGTCTGACCAAAGAAAAACAGAGTGGTACCATCACTTCCCTTAACCTAGATACTATACTCCTAGTGATGCAGCCAAGAATCACATTGGCTTTTTAAGCTGCCGTATCACATTGCCAACTCAAGTTCAGTTTGTGGTCTACTAAGATTCTTAGATCTTTTTACATGTACTGTGATCAAGCAGGTTTAACCCGTCTTATATCTGTGCCGAAGAACACAACATAAACTCCAAGAAATTCTATCCCCAGAAACTACAACAACAGTGGACTTATATAGGACTTGTATCTAAAACATCTGGAAGGCACCTGGAACAGGTTGTTATACCACTACATAACTAGCCCCCTTCATATGTCTCTCAGTATGATTACATGGGACAACGAAAAGAGGTTGTGCCAAATGTTACCTAGCCCAGGCAGATTGATATGGAAGAATTTATTTATTTATTTATTTATTTAATATCCCTCCTTTCTCCCAATACAGGTCCCAAAGTGAGTTACAACATTAGTTAAAACACAGTAGCTAAATGTAAGACAAACATTTTCAAGGTTTTAAACAACTAACAGAATCAAAATATTAATTTTAACCAATTAAAAACATATTCAACAGATATTATATATTTTAAAAAAAATTACAGCATATCCATTAAACATCCTTTATTTAAGGCTGAAAGCTTGTATAAATAATAAAGTCTTTGTCTAAACAAATAAACAAATAATAAATATGGTAGAATATAGTCCTTCAGGTAGTCTGGACTCAATCTATATATGACTTTATAGTCCTTGGTCATAACAAGCATTTGGCTTGCCTGAAAACTCCAATATTTTGTTCGAGCCAATTCATGTTTGACATGACTCATATGCTATATGTGAACCAGCATGTCTCTTGCCTTTTCAAATGTTAAAAGCATATAGTCTACTTGTAATTCTCACCTGTGAGGTATTATCTCACAGGGCAGATGGATTGAGCCTGAGACAGAGTGACTTACCTAAGGCCTCTTAGTGAGTTAATGGCAGAGATGAGAGTCATAATTCTTAATTCAAAGTTTACTTTCTTAGCCATTAGATCACACCAGCTTTGTAATGATGGATGTGTCGGAGAATCACAGTCATGTTTCTTTGTACTTCTGTTCTACGCTGACACAGCACCCTATCTCTTTTACCCAAGGTAATAGACTGATCTCTTGAGTTGCAGCTAATGTGTTTTCAGAAATTTTAAAAGCAGCTGAAAAAGTGGGACAAAAGAGGATAAAGTGGGATTGTCCCTGGCAAATCAGGACAGTTGGAGGGTATGCAATACTTTTATTAAGACCAAATTAAATACAAAAATGTATAAGTTGTTGAAATATCCAGAACTCTTCATTGGTCCAGATGGCACAACGAAGTAAGGGAAAGGAAAGGGAAAAGGAAAATACAAAATTTAGATCAGATTTTTGTGACTAGACCAACTCTCAACAATTATTAGTTGCTTCTTTGTCCCAATCTTGTTTTACAGGTGAACCTCATGCCTGCACACACACCATCATTCCCTTTGAGAGTTGAGAGTTGGTCTAGTCACAAAAATCTGTGGCACAAATGCAAATGATGATCCCAACTAGAACAGGCCCACTGAATCAGTAGGAACTTGGAAAGTCTTGTTGTTGTTGTGTGCCTTCAAGTCACTTCCAACCTATGGCTATCCTAAGGAAAACCTACCACAGGGTTATCTGGAGCTGAGAGGATGTGACACACCCAAGGTCACCCAGTGGACTTCCATGGCCAAACATGGAATTGAACCCTGGTCTCCAGGGCCATAGTCCAATGCTCAAAACACTACACCATGTTGGCTCTCATAGCAAGTCTACACTTATGTATGTTCCAGTGGTTCAATGGGTCAAGACCAGTAAGAAACTAATAACTGGATTTAGATATATGTCACCGTGAGAGCCAGCATGGTATAGTGATTTAAGCATTGGACCACAACTCCGGAGACCAGAGTTCAAACATGTGCTCAGACATGGAAATCCACTGGGTAACCTTGAGAATGCCACACACTCTCAGCCTCAGAGGAAGGCAAAAGCAACCTGTCTCTGAGCAAATCTTGCCAAGAAAAGCCCAAGATAGGTTCACCTTAGAGTCACCATAAGTCAGGCCACTTCCACACTAGGCTGTTATAGCACTATGATTCCACTTTCAACCTCCTATGGAATCCTGGAGTTTGTAGTTTTGGGAGGGGCTGGCTGAAAACTGAAAACCCCAGAATTCCATAGGAAGTTGAAAGTGGAATCATAACGCTATAACAGCCTAGTGCAGAAGTGGCCTCAGAAACAATCTGACAGGACACAACAATGAGTCACCATTCCACCCTTTAACAAAAATCTAGGTAACCTCATGATTCAATACGGGAAAGAGGTATCTCACTGTCTCCAACAATTAATGTAACTACAAGTTTTTTTCAAAAAAATCCTCTTTTGGTTCACAAAATGGCAGGGGACTGCTATGTTGAGAAGCAATGCAACAAGCACCCTTGCTGATGCCCACCATAACAAAACATTTGGCTACATACTGGTAACTACTCCTGTACGGCACAGAAGTACACATCATCCAATTTTTTTAAATCAATGCAGCTACATATTGTCATTTTGGTTTTGGAATACTGAAAATGTTCTTTTTATCACTGAGTACACTACTACCATTTCTTTACTAAATTCTAAATTCATCTCATAATTTATTCAATATTTCAGAATAGTACCCATGCTGAGATTTCTGGTAATATGCAAGTTAAATTTAAATGATCACAGGCATACACCTCTCAGCCATTAGAATGGCATGAATGCATTATGTATTTTTACTGTTGTTGTTGTTGTTGTTGTTGTGTGCCTTCAAATCATTTCCAGCTTATGGCAACCCCGAGACAAAGCTGTCATGGGATTTTCTTGGCAAGGCTCATTCAGAAGAGGGTTGCCTTTCCCTTCCTCTGAAACGGAGAGAGTGTGACTTGTCCAAGGTCACCCAGTGGGTTTCCATGGCTGTGTGGGAATTTGAACCCTAGCCTCCAGAGTTTTAGTCTAAAGTTGAAAATACTATATCATACTGGCTCTCATTTTTTAAATTAGATTTATCTCACTTTTCCCTCCAAAACCAGGACTCAAGGAAGCCCGGTTGACTAAAGAATTACTTTTTCCTAGTATAGAAAATAACGATATTAAATGCTGGGGACGGGGGGAACAGAGCAGATCCAGACTGGCAGAAAGAGACTTCCCTACTCCAACTGCCTTATGGCAGCCCATATAGTCCCCTCCCCAATATGCTACATAGAAGGTTTGGGAACCCTGTAGATGGGGTGGATCTGGTTAAAAAAAAAAAAGTTAGAATTCTCTGTGAACAGTCAAATGCACTTTCCCAATCTCCTGTGAAGCATACAGTCAGCCCTCCACATTTGCTGGTTTGATTTTCATGGACTTGATTATTTGTGAGTTTCTTCAACTCCTGCCCCCCACCTCAAGCACTTCTTTGCTGTGGGGAACTTCCCTCTCAGCAGCTCCAATTAGGCTGCAAAGTTCTTTAAAAACCCACCTCTGGTCTTCCTTCTCCACCAACTGCTGTTTTGCAGTTAAGGACTGCTTGCAGCCTGATTTCTCAGCACCACAAACCCTCTTCCAGTGCTCACACACACACCCATGGAAGGAGGTGGGCAAGAGAGAGGATGTATAGGGCCACCGTACTGACCTGACCTTTCCTTCTCCTTTCCGTGACCTGGTTGGGACCCTGAGTGCCCGTTCTCCTCACCGTGCCTTAGCCCCCTTTCCATACACACACACACACATTTTGATATTTGTGATTTTTCCACTTTTGTGAGGGACCTGCACCCCTAACTCTAGCAAATGTGGAACTATATTCTGCAAGAGAAGACTGGGAAATTGCTGTGGAGTACAGAAGACTGCTTCTACTACCCAGTTGTATATGGTTTGGGAGCCATATAAATCTGGAGCCAACCCAAGATCTCTAAAACTGAAACATTATCCGTAAGGAAGGTATAAAGGCTGTGATACAAATTATGAAACCAATGTGCATTTGTTTGTTTTTGCAATAAAATAGTTTTGCAGAAAGCTTCCAGGAATGCTCTCTGAAAAATATTCTCTCTCATTCACCTTCATTAAAACAACTAGAAGAACAGGCAAAAGATTAACACAAACTTGTCCCCTGTGAGCGCTATCTCCACTTGAGAACTACTTAAAAAAAGAAGAAGAAGAAGAACCAGAAGACCTTTTTGTCTGTCTTGTTCTCATCAGACGACTCCCCAGTGAGATCTACAATTGATCTTTTTGTATTGGAACAGTGGGTGAAAGAATGAATAAGAAGCTTGGTTTCCTTGGGTCACAGATGGACAGAGAGAGTTCATGTGAACACAGTGTGACTCAACTAGAACAATTTTCCAAATCAGCACTTTGGTCTTTCTGGCAGAGGCTGAGCTGCAAGATAGACAGAAAACATATGATGCAGTTTCATCCTCCAGTTAACTAACTACCTGTTGGCCTCTAGCTATCATGCCAAAGAAATCCATTTCCTAGGATTTTTTTTCCTGTATGAGTCCTCATCAACTTGATGCTCTCTAGATGTGCCGGGTTACATATAGTTCCTATAATCCTCAGCCAGAGAGGTGCTGGCTGGTGATTATGGAAAATGATGGGCATCAAATTGGGGAAGTTTTGCCCAAAGCAATGCTTCTCACTCTTTGATACTCCAGATGTTTTAACCTTCAACTCCCAGAACCTCCAATCAATGGCCATGCTGACTGTGGCTTTGGGGAATTTCAAATACAAAGATCTCGACCATCCTGAGATGAAGGTGGCATGGTAACAGAAGAGATCTTTCTCATTTTTCTTTCCTGAACCAGGATTTTATTATAACTCTTCCTCAGGCATATTCACTATTACAGTCAAAGAGCTCAAGGTTAATATCACTAATCATATCACTGATGATTTAAAGGAAATGCCTCAAACCCCCAGAGAAAGTTAGTTGGTGTTGTTTTTGTTAATTTGAATATGTGGGAATGTTACAACATCAGTTATGAAGCCAGTAAGTTAAACAAACACTGACTTTTATTAAGAATTATTTTAACATTGGCCATTTCCGCACAGGGCAAGGGAATCACCCCATGACGCTACTCACCAGACTTTTGGGCTCCCCGGTCCGGTCCATGCTTCTCCAGAGCAGCGCGTGGTCGCCACTCTGCACTCCTCTGAGGACAAAAATGGTGGCTTCTGGTTGGTTGAGGGTCTCGACCAACCGCTGAAGCTCGCCAGCCTAAAGCCCACCCCCGGCAGATCGCAGGCTCGCACCAATGCGAGCCTGCGAATCTGCATAAGGGAGCAGGCTCGCAGTGGCACACTCCGTGCTTTTGAAAGAACTGTTTTTAGCAGTCTTTCAAAAGCATGCTGGATGACCACATGGGGTTGTTCTGGAGTGGGCTGGAGTGCGGATCTACATTAAGTAGGTCCAACCCAGTCCACTCCCAGGTGCAGACCTCCTCCTGGAGGACACTCTGCCCCGTGTTAAAAACCCCATGTGGAAATGGCCATTGTCTTCTGTGTTAGTGTTGTTGTTTGTGTTCAAGTCATCTCTGACTTATGGTGACCCTAAGGCAAACCTATCATAAGGTCTTCTTACACACTTACCTGGGAGTAAGTCTCACAGAACTCAATGAGATTTACCTCGGAGTATATATGCAATGGACTGTACATAAGTTGGAATGTTAGGCTTGAAATTAATTTGATACGTGGCATCTAAATAACCAACTGATTAAAACATTAATGCTGGGCCAGACATGGGATTTGCAGGGAAAGGCATGGAGGTCATCACTGTTGACCTTAAGGGAGCGCATTTTGATACTGGGTCCTTCAAAAGCTTTTGTCCTTTTAAAGTTCTTCCAACATGGAATTTTTTTCCCCACTTGGACTTTAAAGCCCTAATAGGACTGTTGCCTGGGAATGTTGGAATCCCACATCTTGTAGTTTGAGGAAGGCTCTCCAGAAGCAAAAGATTTCTCATCTTACAACTTCTTGAATTCAGTTTGTTATTTATTTGCATCTCTTTTTCTTTCCACACTCATAAGCACATATACTTCTCTCACTCTTAATATGCCTTGTTTGTTAAAGGTTAATAAGGAGTGACATATTTCAGTTAGATGGCATTGATCCACTGCAGGTACAGCAATCAGTGAATAATGACAAGATCAGTCAGTGAATCAGGAATGGAGAATTCTTAATCTGAAATTTGAAAGTCTCTGAGCATATGCAGAATACTTTTCTGCATAACTAAATCACTATATCCTTCCTCCCTCACCATTCCTAATCAAAAGTCTTAGGGTCCAGGAGCCCCTTCTGAAAAGCACCCAAATATGAAAAATAATTGCATATTATACCACAATATTCAATAGAAACCAGTCTAGAACACAATCAACAAAAGAAGGCAAGTTACTGAAAAGGCTCACAATGCAGTCCCACCCCCCACTCCACCCCCACCCACCCCCCAGACAGAAGCTTTCCTTGCCATACAGGCCCGTACGTAGCATTCTGAAAGTCCCTGGATTCTTGCTGAGCAAACAAATCACTTCCTCCCACCCCTATTCTTTCCAAACATAGTTGTTCTGCTCTGAAAGCCAAATTATCTGACCTGCTTTCTAGAAAGCTACACATACACACAGGGTCTTTTCAAAGAAATCACACAGACTAGACTGCCTAACCACACAGCCATATGACGCATTTCCTCCAGTTCTAATATTTCTTCTCCTGAGATAGCTGGCCTAAAATCTTAATAACTTAATTCACTAAAGCATATTTTAAACATCAACATTTATTGGGGAATCTAGAAAGTTAAGTGAAATCACTAGAAAAAATTAGCAAATTAAATAACTTCAGCAAGTTAATTCTAAGCTCAGGAATAGTGATTTAGTGACTTTTGATAAATTGGATGACCCACTCTCTCTTAACTGGCTTTGAAGGGATCAGAAATGTAGAAATCTTGTGCTATGGTTTCTGTCCTATCCAATGGGGCAATTGCGGTGGACAGTAATTAGTGCTTGCTCCTCCACACTTCTGTACAAGATTCTACCTTGTTTTTAAATTTTTTAGCTTCATTGAGAGATCATTCATAGTAAGATCCAATCACATGGATTAATATATGTCACAGAAATTCTGCAAGGCTTGAATCGAATGCAACACCAATGCAATATGCAATCCACATATAATGGAGTGAGGAAAGACTAAATCTGTTAGTAGAAGAGAAGTACCCCACCATCCCATTATTTCAAGGCTAGATGATATCTATTTCTGAACATACATTGTCCTGTAGGCAGGAGACACATTGGTAGCCCCCAAACCCCACCAGCACCTTTCCCAAGCAATTCTCTGAAGCAAACAGCTTCATCAATTCATTGAGTCTAGTCTGCAGGCTTTCCAGCATAGAAGACGGGAGTTCTTTATGTTTTGCTTGTGATCAGTCACTTTAGCACCCAAGCAAGTTCCCTTTTTTTGAGCAGAACACTGGGGTTACAATCAAAATGTGGCACAAGAAGGAGAAACAATTATGTTGTTTGATATCAGTCATATCATCATCTTGATAGCATTCCAAATTTCAAAGTCCAGCAAGTAATGTCATTTCTGCACTAGCCTGTTATAGTGCTATTATTCTACTTTCAACATCCTATGGAATCCTGGGGTTTGCAGAGGCCCCTCTCTAAACTGCAAACCCCAGGATTCCATAGAATGTTGAAAGGGGAATAATAGCACTATAACAGGCTAGTGCGGAAACGGCCAAAGGAAATCAATTATATATTGTTCTGTTTGAACAATATCCCATAAACCAGATGTGCTTCTCTGGGGGAAAAAATCTTGAATTCTGGTATCGAAAAAAATAAGCAACCACTGCACATTTTGTTGAGCCTTATATTGAGAATCTGAGAAAACTCTTAAAATTCAAGGGGACTAAAAACATTTACTTCAAAAGCAAAGAAAATGAAAGTAAAATTTTAACAAAGATAAATACATTTCGTGTGTAGCTGAACACCTATGAAATGGGATATTAAGACCTGATTTCACTCCTCTCTATTAATCCTCATCTAATACACAAGCTGTCTTGTAATTTCAGTGATGGATTTGCTTCCAAAGCACTGTAGGCTAGTGATAAACACTGTGAAACTTAATATAAATACTAGTGGAAATGTGCTGACTATACCATTAATGCAGACTGAAAATCATCTTATAAGACAGCTGCCAAGCACCCAGTCTTACACATAAGCATCTTTTCAGTCTAGTCATCATGAGTAGAACCAGTTCATTCTCCCCTGACCATAAAGATCAAAGGCTCTGTATTGCAACAGAAATACCAACAAAGACACACGAATGTCTCCACTAATTGATAATTGCACAACTAACACTTGATCCAAAATACTGAGCAAATGAACACCTGCACACAATGATAAAAAAAAAAGCCTTCTTAAGACCAGAAAGGTAGGGCATCATCCAGATAGTGATCTCTTAGTGTTGTTGTTTTTAAGCTTGCACATTAAAATGAGAGCTACAGGCAATGGAACAAAGTGGGTATCTTGAACAAAATGGGCACCTCACCTTCAATACACATATTGTCATATTAGGTATGGGTTGTGTATTATGCTAACATACCAATATAAGATTTATGCCTATAAGTAATGGTAGAACTGAAGCAATACAATGGGTATGCACACCTTAAATTCCTAACTCGAGGTTGATTATATTAACATAATTTATGTGCATGTTGCAGGTTTAAGATTTAGCCTTATGCTAGAAGCTGGGACAAAATGAATAAACCATTCCCCCCTGTTATTAAGTTTAAGGAACATCTCAGTAGTCTGTCAACATTAATTTTTCAACCATCAGCATAGATGAAAGCAGATTAAAACTGTCCTAAAGACTCAGGCTTTTTTTTCCTCCAAAGCTTCACATTTCTTGTAGGTTAGTGAAAAAATGTATCATCTTTTTGTTTGCATGTATGTGAGAGAAAGGGAAAGACTGGTAGTAAGAAGATAACTGAACATGCTGTGTAAATTCTATAACCTACTTTGGTCCTATCATCAACGTCACCTCTAGTTTGGACAAGTTTAAGAAAAACAAAGAAAGTTCTAGCATAGGATGAAGGCAAAGGTACCTGTCCCTCTTCCTAATCACTTTGTAAAAGTACAGTTCATGTTAAATACTATTCATATTACAAACAAGCAATTGACCTGCACCTATACCCATATCTATGAATTTTTAAGTCACAGTCATAGCTTGGGACAGAAGGCACAAACCTCACTGGTCTTCAAGAGATTTATATTTCATTTGGGTCATTCTGAGCTATCCACTCACCTTCTCAAAGCTGGCTTTTAATTGCCATGAACACACTTTAGATTGTCTAGCACTGATATACATTATTAATGTACTTAAAGAGAGTGCTATGGTGAGGAGGAATAAATGTAAAAAGGCAATAAATGAAAATTTTGCATATAAAGAGCTAGGCATCTAAATTTGCATAACCAGTCTGTGACAGAAACTGCTATAAGGAAGAAAGAAAAAGCTATTTAGGGAGTAAAATTACACAGGAGAAGCTGGCAAGGAACACATAATGCTGGAGAAAATTGCAGCTACAATTAAATGTTAAATATAAGATGTTGCATCTTTTATCTTCTAGTACACAGCTTGTAAGGCAATGCAAAGTAAAGTAATTAGGGTCAAGTAACCAGGTGCTGTAGGCTATATTTCAGAGGAAGGAACTGGCAAAATCACCTCTAAGAATTACTTGCCTAAGAAAATCCTAGAAAATTCATGGGGTCACCATAAGTTGACAGATTACTTGTAAGGTATATATATACATAAACACACACACACACACCAGAATGTAGTGGGAGGCATTAGATAGAAGAAGGTTCAAAGCGAAGCACAGCAAAGATTCCAGTGAGAAGGAATGTTTTTTATAAGGACATTTTAGTAGCTTTGGGAATTATTTGGAATCAAACCAAGAACAAGAACTTGACACAATAATACTTGCATGAGAGAAATCTAGAACATACAGAGGAAATAAACAGGTCAGCTGTTCCCAGTCTTATGTGCTCTAGGTATATAAACTTCAATTTCCATCATTCTCAGTCAGTGGCCATGATAGCTGTGGTGATGTGACTTACAATCCAAAACATCAAGAGGGTTCCAGGATGGGAAAGGATCAAACAGATCTTTCTGTTATATATGCCATACATATACTAATCCTGTGCCTTTTAAATGCAATGTTATAAAAGTAGATAACATATAAAGAAATGGAACCTAATATAAATATGAGAGTTTTATGTGTTATGGGGAACAAAAGAGATTCCTAGCACTTTCCACATCTTCAGTTCCTACTCCTGCTGATGAATAACCATCTCCTTCTTTGTAGCAGATACCTCAGCAGTGGTGAACAGAACTGCATGCAGCCTTTGATATACCCGACAGAGTTCAACTACAATAGATGTTATAAATTTTGTGTGCATTTTTTCTTGATCATAAATCACTGACATTTCCCGATGGCGTTATATCACATAGTAGTTTTGGTAGTCCCATTTTGCCTGATCACTTCAGAGGCAGTTCAGCTCCCCATCCCAGAAAGGCTGAACCCTCCACCTGTCCTCCGTTCTGGGCTCCATGTCATGTATTATATGATATGCTTACCTTTCCTCTATGACCTTTACACCCAAGTGATGAAGATTCTTCCTTGTGTAAGGAGATGGGAGTTTCGGAGGTCCAGTTGAAGAAGAAACTCCTGCCCTAAGCATGAGCACAAACCCCTCTTCCCCCACACCTACAATTCAACACAAAGCTAGGCCCAAGACCCCTGACACAGGAGGGGAAGACCCAGGAGTCAGAAAGTTTATATTCCCATCTCAAAAAGGGCTGCATTCTCCACGGTTCTCCAGTAATTTCTTAAGCTTCCTCCTTAGATGAGGCTGTGAGAATGGATCTAAACATAGTGAATTTTTATCACAAGAAAACATCCTAGGTAAAAACGGCACATAAAATAACTTTGTGAAAACTTTCATGTAGATGTGAAAATTCGGCCCATTCAGTTCTTATTGTTGAAAATAAATGTGCTATGATCTCAGTTCAAATCCTGGTGTGAGCTTGATTTCTAATAAAATCATTAAACTGCTTCTCAATGAATACATAAGAGACCAGATTCAAAGAGGTATCAAAACAAGTATGTTTCTGAATTCATTTGGGAGTCATATCTAAAGATGCTGAATTTGGATGTGCAGTTATAATAGAATAAAATAGTAATAAAATAAAATAAAACATTAATTATTAATTGGCTGCAAAATAGCAGACCTGGTCATAGGCTGTATTCTAAAATATCATCATGATTATATCTATCTATCAAAAGAATATAGCATTTCTACAGATGCAGCATCATTTAAATTAATTAGTGGCTGCTTATAAAGGTAAAGGCATAGAGGCTACAAAGGTAGACAACAGCTCTTAAAATAAAAATAAATTAACCTACATTGCAATCCTCTTACCAGGTTATTTATCTGTTTTATATTGTACTACTGACTGTAAAGTCTCTTATATGAATTAGCTGAGCTGGTGTGATATAACAGGATGCTAATAAGCATTCAAAATACTCAAGTGATAAAATTGCCATATACCATGAGAGAAGGAAAGACTGTTAACTTAACAGGATTAAAATATAATTACGCCTGATAGACTAGGACATATTTGTAGAGTAGACTGAGGACAGGGAAGAGACCCAAAGCAGTACCCAAAGTTCTTCACAATTTCCACACAGGCCTTCATTTCAAAGAAATTAATTTAAAATTGATGATATCCTAATAATCAACAGAAACTTACACATCCTTGCTGCCAAGCAAAAGTGTCTAGTGCAGTGTCCACAAATTTTGGCTGGCCTTGCCAGTCAGAGAAAATGTTGTAGTCAGTCCCCTTCATATGAAGTCAGAAACCACCCTCACCTTTCCCCCTACCCAGTTCTGAATTTGGATGAACCTGCATTTGTGCTGACCTTTGGTGGCACCCAGAGAGCCTTGGAAGTCTAGCAAAAGTATGATTCCTGGTTTTTGTTTTGACACTCTGAAAACTCCAGCACAAAAAAAGCCCCAATGTGTCTCCTAAGCATAACATAATTAAAGGGATGATCTCCACTGTTTTCTTTCTGCAGCTTTAGTCTAGAAAGGAAGCCTGAGGCTCATCTCGTCATGCTGGCTGAACAACAGTGGAACACTCATGACGCTAAGCAGAATTACGGACCCATTTTTTTTTTACTGTTTTAGTACTTTGAATTATTAGCACCAGAAATATATACTATGAGTTAAGAACTTTACAGCTGAAGTTCAGAAGCTTTCATCTGTATTTAATGAATACCTTTCTTAAATAAACAAATACCTGTTATTTAAAGGATGAGTATATCAATGTGTTTTTACACACTATGGCTGAGGTCAGAGAGCACTTCTTACTCCTACAATCTCAGGGAAGCAAAGGGAGGGAGAAACTCTCTACATCCTTTTTCCAACAGCTGGTTCAGTGTGATCTTTTCTTTCTCATCACATTCTTACAGGGAAGGATGCTGTCTCCCAGTTTCTTCCATATTCTTCTGACCAACAAGAGAAGCAACATGCTCTAGCCTTCATTGATGAGGACAACAGCATAGTCAACTCATTAAGTGAGATAGGGATGTTAAGCTGGAGGGAGAGCTGGAAGAGGAGAGTACACAAGAGAGTACAGAGATCAAAGAATATATTTTCAGTTGTACAGCTGAAGGTAGAATGAAGGTGCAGGGTACATAAAGAGGAGGGAGGAGGCATCAAACAGGGTGTCATCAAATTAAATAGAAGGCACTGAGGACTCCCAAAGCTGGTGTATATCTGTAGTAAGAAGGGTGGGATAGTACTGTGGTTTTCTCTCTAGAATGCTACACTTGAGCAAATTCAAGATTCCAGACATCCAGTGGAACGGTGCAGTATACGCTTTACATGCTACTGGTTCCAGATGAAATTCCTTGTATTTCCAGTTGGTTGGAAAAGATCTTTGTCTGAGCCTTGGACAAGCTGTCCCCAGAAAGATATCACTGTGTTGGACAGACTAGTGCTCTCAGAACAAGACAGCCTCATGTATGCTGATGCTGCCATACATCTAAATATCAGTGGATGACCTTTACTGTTAGCGGGAGCAAGTCCAGTTTGATCCTACATCTGTCCATCTGTCTATCTTTCTCTCTCTCTTTCTTTCCTGTACTTATACTCCACTCTTCATCCACAAAGCCTCTCAAATCAGCTTACAAATTGTTAACTTGACACTTTCTTGCCCTTAGGTTTACAGTCTAATAAAATATGACACACAAGGTTAAAAGAGAATCGCAGTGGGGGAGGGAATTAAGTCTAGTCTAACAGATACTGATGGTTCTTCTCTCCTTCCAAAATCACAACAATGGCAGTTGAGATGGAAGGAGGGCCTTTCATCTGCTTTTGGGGCTAGGCATGAAGAAGCTGTGGCCACTTCTTCTTCTTTTCCTCCAAGGCCAGGGCAGTGGCAGTTGAGATGGAGGGAGAGGCTTCCATCTGCTTCTGGGTGAAGGCACGATGGAACTGTACCTTCTTCTTCTTCTCTCCCTCAAAGGCCAAGGCTGTGGAAATTGGGGTGAAGAGAGAGCCTATGAGAAATAACTGAGAAGACTCATAAAACAATTTAGCACAGGATCGGCTGAAGCATTAATGTTTATTAATAGTACGTTTCTGCAGAAGCAGGTGCTCCCCAGAGAGAAGGACACACCTCAGTATTGTATACCTCATGTTTTATCCCCTGTGCCCATCGCAGGTTTTCCCTCTCCTAGGATCCCACTGGATAGGACCCCAAAGGTTACAGCCTATCAGGATCACCTAAGAAGTTACATTTCCCCTTCCCCATATTTACAATATGAGTGATCACACACACTGATCATGCATTTCCCTCGTGTATCCTTAATTCTCATTAGCAGTTTCAAAATGCCCGTTGGTATAATCACCCTAACAGTTTCTAACCGCCCCTACTTCTAAACAATGAGAACCTTTTTTCCCCTCACATTCCTTATCAACCAGTTTACTCCTCACAGACGGCCTTGTCCTGTCAGGTGTGTTGTTATCTGAAACACACTAGCCACCCTAAAGATCCAAGGTCTTGAGGAGGCCCTTTTTTTGTTTAGCTGCCAATTTTAAGAAGCTGTTTTCTTAGACTTAGTGTACTACAGAAGCTCAAATATAAAATATACTGAAATATATGTGTAAATATATCTAAAATATGTGTTATACATATAAGCTAATATATATGCTTCTAATGCATGTTATTAATACTGTATACCCAGTGCAGAAGCTAAAATAGATTGCACTTCTCTCAAGCCTTTCATCTGATTCATCTTTGTACAATTTCTGTACAGTTTAACTTCTGTGAATAATCTTTCACATTTTTTCAGGTCTAATTAAACTTACACAACTGAAACACGGTCACGTTTTAACAACTAAAGTCAAAAATTTCTGTGATCTTCAAACAACAGAACAGTTAAAATCAATATTGCTGGTCAATCATAATGGTGCCTTTTGACTTCATCTCCATTTGTTTTGTATTGTGTTTCTTAACAAAAGCTTATCTGGATGTTTAATTCAAAGTATGCTCCTATGGCATTTTAGCCTTGTGAGACAAACCTATCTTACAGGCCATTTCCACACTACACTGTTATAATACTATTATTCCACTTTCAGCATCCTATGGAATCCTGGGATTTGCAAATTTAGGGAGGGGCCTTTAGAATTCTCAGCCAGAGAGCTCTTTGGCCTCAAGAAACTACAAACCCAGAATTCCATAGGACGTTGAAAATGGGATAATAGCACTATAGCCGTGTAGTGCAGAAATGGCTGCAGTCTAAACTTAAACTTATTTCATGTTTAAAAAGTCATAAAATGACATGGCACAGAGGGGACAGAAGGATTTTTGCCACCTATCACTGTGGTGTCACAGAAGATGTGCCTATAATGCTTTTACAACCATATTCCATGGACTTACAGTACAAGACACATCTCTTATCATCACAAATAGGACTGGGGAAAATGCATTTTTACCATGAAAGAATAGCACAGTTTAATTGCTGAGAAGATTAAATTCCCAAACAATAGAAATGAAATTTTATGGAATAAATTTGCCCAAAGATATCTGAATCACCCACAATAATTTGTGCTAAGAGACATTATTTGGCGCAAAGGCCTTTGTTATCACCTGAATAAAATGTGGAATTACAAGATACAATGTAAAAAGACAATTGATCTGAAGTACCTTAATTTAAAGTGATATGCAACCTAATTCTAATGCTTGCTGAATAAACATGTAGTATCTTAGAATCATGAGTATCAATAGCCAAGTCAATGCAACAACCAAATATGTGATGATTCACCATATAACTGGCAATCCAAATAGTTCATTTATTAATTTTAAGTATTGGTATATAGTCCTTCAACAATAAAAGATACAAGTAATGATAATAAATAAAAAAATTAGAAAACAACTGTTAACAGCAATAGTTATATAGGTTAAATGCCTGGAAGAACAGAAGGTGAAGATCCAGGTTGAATCTCACTTCTCTTGGTGGAAATAAGACTGGTCTAATTTCACACTGGAGCCAGCCTGGTGTAGTGATATGAGTGTTGGACTACAACCCTCAAGAACAGGGTTCAATTCCCTGCTCAGCCACAGAAAGCCATTGGATGACATTGGGCATGCCACGTTCCCTCAGCCCCAGAAGATGCTGTGATAGGTTTCCCTTGGGGTCACCATAAGTTGGAAATGACTTGAAGACACACAATAACAACAACAACAACAACAACTTCTTACTCTCCATTCTCATAACCTCAGTTCTCCATGGTTCAAATTAGGTATTCCCACTTTGTAGTGTTATGGGCGCACAGCATTTCTCCTCTAGCGGAGCTTACTAAAAAAAATGGACAATTAGGAGAAAGCCTAAGAATACACTGACGACCTGCTGTGAATAAACATACACTTATGCATCACTGATATAGCAATGTGTTCGACAAACTGCAAATCTGTCTCATAAATTACATTCATCAAGCACATTTGCTGCTTCAGCAATCTTTTGCCTCCTAATCCATCTACTTCTATACTCACTGCTGAGCAGCCTGTCAGGCAAACATCTAACCTGTTAAAAAACAAATAAATCCTAAAAGACAGAATGTTTGCTGTTTTGCCCTCCCCATTTTTCTTCATCTTCCCATAAGAAATATTGCTTGCCCAAAATATGCAACGAGCTTTCATCCCAGCAGTACAACATCAGACTAACCCATCAGAGCATTTTATACTATCCAAGAAAGTTCACAGCCATAAATTCCAGCCATGGGAGGCAATTTCTCCCATCCACAGCAAACTGTGTTGCCATTAAAACAACAGAGCACTTAGGGGAACAGTCCATCAAGCACTGCTGATGTGAATCCTATTAAACCACTGGTGAAGAACATCTGGCTCACCAGATGTCATTGGACTGCAACTCTCATCACCCTAGATAGCACAGCTTATTATGAAGAACAATAGGAGTTGCAGTCTAATAACATTCAGAGGGACATGCATTCCCCATCTCTAATGTAAAGCGAGTTCTCTCCTGGGGCAGTTCACACTGTTATACCAGAGACAGCTGGTTCTGGTATTTGCACAAGTGACTAAGTTATTTCTTTGTGGTCACATGGAGAGATTCAAACGCAGGATGCTGCAAGCATCTGCCACAGAATCAGGTCACAGAAACACCAAAGCATGCACTGTCTTGTCAAGTTGACTCCATGTTTATAGGAATTGATGAGCAATCCATCTAGATTCTTCTATTACTGTTGTTTTTATTCACTTTCTCTAAATCCTGCCTTTCTCACCAGAATTGGTAGTCCTAGGCTCAGTCTATACAGAGCTGAAAATGCATTTCAGCCCCAGTTCTAGCCCTCTGTTGGCAGCCAGTGTCCATGGACATCTAAGTCAAACCCTGACTTCTTGCATTCAGGGTTTAAAGCCAGGGTAGAAGGATTGTTTTATTCCAATTCCCCTTTTTCATTCCAATATCTTTTTTGCTTGTGAATCTGGATTTTGTTGTATTTTGTTTCATGGCCAACATGGCTATCCCGTGTGTGTGTGTGTGTATGTATATATTCCCCCCTGGATTTCAAGATACCAAATTTAGCCAGAACAGGGGAATCCTAAACAAGAAGAAACCAAAGGACTGGGACTTAACTTTTTGAGGTTTCGTACATCCAACAAAGGTAAAACTCCTTTACTGGAATACAATTTGGCAAGTTTTACATATACAGCAACTGAATTTTTTTCCCCAGATGTAACAGTACAGAGACTCCTTGAGAAATTCAGTGTCCTGTGCCTAAGAATGGAGAGGTTAGCTTTGCACAAGACAAGGACAGCTGGATCTGAAGAAACATTACTTTTCCATTGCTAATGGAGTTGAAATTTTATTACCTGTCTTCTATTGCTTTCTGTCCCTGGTCCTCATATGGTCAATGAGGCAAATTGCCTCTGCCTGCATCAAAATCCTTTAGTACCAGTTTAACTGACAACAGACAGAATGTAGGCCAGTGACTCTAACATCATCACCATTTTTTTCCTGTTTGATTTTTAACATCTTTGTCTGATGGAGGAGCCAGTGAAGATTTGAAAGTCTGCATAATGTATTTTATGCTACCAAGCTGGCCCAATTAAGGTATTGCTGCTTGTAGATTTTGCTGTATGGCTTTTTTTTTCTTCTCACATGAGTGAGAAGTGCCCAATTTAATTTCAGCTTTGATCTTGCACCAGTGAATGGGCAGGAGTCATTTCTTGGGCCAGGAGATTATGATGTTATTTTTTAACGGGAACTGCTTCCCCCAACCCCTTTCTAATTTGACAGCTTCTGTTTATGTACATCATTGCACAATCTGCTTCAGAAGGCTTTGTTTCAAACTTTCAGCTTGCAACCCTACATATATACTGCACACAGAATCACACAGCATGTCTGATCCTGTGGGTAAGAGGCACACGTTACTCAGTAAGGACAAATGGGGTGGAGAGAAGGAGGCAGATGCAAATGTGATTGGAGCTAGTCAGCAGCAACAATTGAGAAAGAAGAGGAAGGAGGAGGGGGCACAAGATTTATCAGCCCCTGTCTGCATCAAGCAGATTAGGTTGGGTATGGGGGAAAAGAAAAGAGAGAAAAAAGACTACAGTCATCCCTCCACATTTGCTAGGGTTAGGGGCACAGAACCTCTGTGAAAGTAAAAAAACCGTGAATAACCCTAGTCCCTCCCAAACACAAAAAAGTATGATCACTATATTCAACCCACTGTGGATTTCTCTGAGGCATCAAGGTTCTTTCACAAAGCAGAAGTTGGTGGCTGGTGGGGCTTACTGCCACCTCCACTGCTAACCCACACCATTTTTAATAGGGACTTACATGCCTCGTTCGCAGTTTCTCAATCTCACGAGGCTTGCAGTCCCTATTAAAAATGGCATAGGGAGGCAGCAGAGGTGACAGCAAATAATCCATGAATAATCAAATAAACAAAAGTGAAACCTGCAAGTGTGGGGGGCTGGCTCTGTTTCAGCAGCTCTTATGGCCACCTATTGGGAAGCTGGAGAGAGGTGTTTGGGTGGTCAAAAGCAAAGGAAGGGGACATAGGCAATCCTGTCATTATCAGGATTAGAATGAGGAAATTAAATAACTCATCATAACCATTCTCTCTTGTCCCTACTCCATTTTCTTTCCTTCTTTCACCCTCCCCACTTTTCTTGCTTGGGTTCTATGAGGTGAAAGTCATATTATGCCAGAAAAGAGAGAGGAAAACATGTGATGGGTTGCTGGTAGATGCAGTGGAGGATGCACAAAGTGCAATTCTGATATATATGGATGTTAATAATAATTTACATATAAATGTGATAATATCTTCAAATCTGATCATAAAAATACTATGGGTGTGTTCACATATATAGGGTTGTTGTTATTGTTTTTATGGAGCTGCTGCTCTTTTTAATCCATGTGGCCAGGACACTGCCAGATTCTATGCAAATAAGAGACTAACGTGCACACTTATTGTTGTTGTCTGCCTTCAAGTCATTCTGGACTTATGGCAACCCTAACATGAACCTATCATGGGTTTTCTGAGTCTTACAGCGTGTGAAATGCTCAAGGTCACCCAGTGGGTTCCCATGGCCAAGTGGAGAAATGAACCCTGCTCTCCAGTGTTGTGGTCCAAACCACTGAAGCACCCTGGCTCTGACCACAGGTCTTCTTACTCCAAATTTACACTGGAAGAACCCAACATGGCTTGCAAGCCCAGTGCAAAGCCAGGCTAAAACATCTTGGTATAGCATGAAGGGAAAAACAGATCAAAAACAAGCATAAGCAGATTCAGGATATATTCAGGACACCCAATAGTGCAGTTTCTATCAAGGCAGCATACACCTTAACGTCAAATACAGTATAGATAAAGAATTACACTTCTGTGCTTTTGTTAAAAGATTATCATTAAAATGTAATTATACAACCATTAACATTTAGAACGTACATTAAAAAGAGTTTTAAAGTACAGTACGCTATTAAGGCTTTTCTTTAAAAACAGTTACTCAAAGCCTGTTGAAAGAAAAAAAACAACATGCAAGAGAAGAAAATTGACAATGTTGGAGTCACAGGCCTACATTTTGTATCAGGTGGAACTTCTGTTGTCACTTAAAATTTTTAAAATCCTTGCCTGATGAAGAAGCTAGAGAAGTTTTGAAAGCTTGCATGATGCATTTTGTGTGTTTAAATTGGCTTAATAAAGGTACCACTGTTTTTTAGATTTTAGATACTTTATTAACTGTACCCACAGTCTCTCCTGAAGCTAGTCTTTATACTTAAAATAAGGTACCTGAAGACACATGACAAATAAGGTACCTGAAACACATGACGAAAATACTAAAAACCAGTGTCCTCTGTGAGATGGGAATCATATCTGACCCAAACTTTGCTGTTTATGCAGCTCTGGGTGGAGTAGGGCTAGATGTCATCCCATAGACACACAAGTGAGTATATGATTTGGAAGTAACTACGGCTTATTTGAGGGTATGCAACCCTGTTCCTTATTCTTTTCAACTAATATTGGCAACAACTGGCTTATGGCACCATACCTGACAGTATAGAAACTGAGAGAAACATCTAGAAAGCTTTGTGCCAGATAGGACTTGACACCAACCTTAATTCTCTTCTGGTGTGTCACAGGATTGCACTAAAATTATTGTGGGATGTAGAGTCCCAATTCTGTATTCTTTTGTGCCTATTATGACAATAGTTGGCATGGTACACTTTATTTGTGCGTACAGAAAATGCTGGGCCTGACACAATTCATTGCTATCTGCTAGAGCAGTGTTTTTCAGACTGATATGGAGGACCGGCAATTATTCTCTTCCACTGTGCCAGGGTGCAGCACTAAATTCGTGCCCATTGGGTACAATTCTTTCTTTCTTTCCTGGAAACTTACAAGGGACTGGCAGCCAATGGCTTCAAGATGAGCACTGGTCATGGCTTTGAATAGCACTGTGTTAGAGAACACTGTACTGGATGTGCAAGTATATAATCTGGAGTGGCCCAAAGCTGATTGCTGGCTGTACAACAACCGCTCCCTATTTGTTATTGTCATATTAGCTCATCACTCATCAACGTGGTTTGCGCACACAAAAAAGTGAGTTACATTGGAAAGAGTCGTTGTTTTAAATGAGATACATGATCCTAGGACCAGATTCGGGTCAGACGCCTATACAGTTTCGGTTTCCCGGTTGTGTTCTTTCCTTTTGGAAGCGTCACCCAAAGAAAGAACTAGGAACCAATCTGAGCACCGCCAACTTTCGTCCTGTCTCCCCACACATGGAGATAAGGGACATGCGCCTGAGCTACAGGCTGAACCGTTTATAACCCTTTGGTGACTTCATATTTCGGAGAAAGAAAGTTGCGCGGGCCAAGCCCGCCTTTACCTATGGAAGCAAGCCCAGGTGAAGCGAGGCGGGACGACCCGGCTCCTCCTCTCTTTGCCGGGCCCCAGGTGTCGTTGGCAACTCGGAAGTTGGGAGAGAACTGTGGCGGTGCGGACCGAGGGTGGGGAGTATGGCGGAGTCCCAGCTGCTTTGCCTGGACGATGCGTACGTGAGCGAGAGGGTCAGCGAGCACCACCCACGTTATTACTACAGCGAGGACCAGCGGCGGGCCCTGGAGGTCCTGGTCGCCAAGGGGGAAAAAGCGTACAAAGAGCAGCTGAAGCAAGCGCAGCTGCGCGACTTCCTCTCCAGTCGGGAATTACAGGCCTTGCGAGGCGGCTGGAGCGCTCACAATGCCCACCTCGAGGGCGGGAAGCCGCTCTTGGGACCCTCCGGGAAGCCCCTGTCGCTGGCCTACTGGCCCGAGTGCTCCGACACCGAGATCCCCCCGCTGGACATGGGCTGGACCCACAACACTTTCTACCGGGGGGTCACCCGCTTGGCCCTGTTCACGCAGCCCCGCAAGGAGGATAAGGCGCCTCACGTCAAGCAAGTGGCGCGCGAAATGATCCAGCAGGCGCAGAAGGTGAGTTCCCGCTCGCCTCGGTGCCAAGGGGGCGCGCGCGCTTCCTCAGATTGTCGCCCGTTCGGTCTCTCACAGCGGGGCGAGGGCGACCTGAGGTTGCCACATCACTTCTGTGTTTTCAGAGATAACTTCCTCTTTTGCACGCTGTTCTTCAGCTCACCAGAATGTCCCTCAGGTGGACCTATGCCGTTGCCTCCTGAAAGCCGCTGCTACAAATAAACCAGAATTTTTTATTTTTGCTGCTCAAGCTAACATTAGTAGCAGCTCTTTGGGGAGCATGCTTTTAAAAGATGCCTCTTTGTTCTCAGCCCCGAGGAACATCATAATTGTGTCATATTTTTGGAAAATCCAGTTCCCGAGAAAATAACACCAATATGCTTCCATGGGGACCCACGTTTTGACACACTTTTTACCTTATCTGGTATGGGTTTCTCTCCCTGAATATAAATAATTCCTGCATATTTATAACTCCAAAGAATTTATATCCCACCTTTCTCCCAAAGGAAACCCAAGGCAACTCACAGCAGGAATTAAAACAAAGAACATGAATTAAAACATAGTTATAAAAACGTTTTTAAAAATTAAATAAGCCAGCATATTAAAACATCAATACTCTGAGCTGCAGGCTTAATAGGGTTAGTCTGGAAGGGATGTTATGCAAAACTTCACCAAGAGCTCCTGGGATAAGAAACAAATTATGGCTTATCCTCCATTTTTTAAAAAAACCATGAAATCCAGCAACTTATTCAGAGCTATCTTACACTGCTTTTTGTGTATTTTAGGATTGTGTAATGTGTGATGTCAAGAACTGCATCCTTAGTTGTTAGTCTTCTGTTCAGCTACAGTCTTAAATACAGTACACCTAAATCCACTGAGTTCAGTTGAGCTCCTTTCAGAAAAATGCGCTTTGCCAGAATCAATCTGCCAGTCATTAGTAGTTAAGAATGCTATATTATTTTGTTAATGAAATGAAGAGAAGGAGAGTTTGAATACTGACATAACAAGCATTATTATGTTATTGGGAAGTATGAAATGTAAAAACATAGAGAATGCTGTATTCCAGGGACAGAAGGGTTGTCTGGAACAATGGATGTCCTCTTCAGAAACACCTGACAACCAGAACAATCCCCAGTGAACTGTTACAATCAGAGCTTCTCTGGCAAATTGCTGTCATAAACAATTGTCTTGTACGTTAACTTTATAGAAAGTCTCTTTAGAAGTTCCTAAAATAATACAATAACTGGTACAGCTTACAGACTCTTGATGTTAACTGGCATCTATTAAAATACCGAAAGAAATTACAAGAACCATTCCTGGAAGAGTACCTGCACTTGTTACTATGTTTAAAATGTGGTCTTCCTTCGGGTTGCTCCAGGTGGAATACCTGGACCATCCAGACTTACCTCCTTTGTCATTACAATAGTCTTATGTACTGCACTAAGCTGTAAGAGTAAACTCTACTAAATATGATGGGAAAAAGTAGCCCTGAATATCAAACAAGTACTGCTGAGATTAGTATTACATTAGTATGTCTAGAATTTGGGAAAATTAGTTTTGGACTACAGTTCCCAGAATCTGTCAACCAGCTTGGAAATGGAGTATTGATGTAAAAATTAACTTCTCCAAGCATTGTGTAAAACAGATTAATTATACATTTTCTAACCATAATCAACATTTTCTAACCACAATCAAGATGGTTAAATGGTGATAATGTGTTGCACACATAAGGAGCATTGTGAGGATTCTACTTTAATTTCATGATTGTTAGTATGAAAACTGATGTGGTAGTTATTATGGATAAATTTGATTAATTTTAAAAGGTGTCATATGTAATCTTGTGTAACCAGACATGATATATCCTCTCTTGGATATGTTTTCATTTTTTAATGAAAAAGTATGATCTAATGCATTTGATGTGCAGTTAATTCCACCAATTTTAGTGGGACATAAAGATGTGCTGATCTAAACATAGATACTTAGAAATCAATGCTGTTGACATAATGGTACTTTAAATGGATTGCATTTATGATCGTGCTTGCCAGTGTACTTAGAAATGGGATCGAGGTCTTTTCTGACTTGGCAGGCACGTATTGGAAAATGCTCTCAGTTCTTGAAATGAAGTTATCTGCAAAGATTTCTAAAGATACCTGTCACTCAAAACAAATGCAAACCTTCTTGACTGATTTTAAATTAATAGTTCTAATTCAAGAAGTAGAACAGCAGCAACAGTAACTCTTGAAAATCACTGAATCAGCATGTTGTATATTTGGCAAAGATGCAAGACTTCATCTGTTCTACACACTTTACATAACATTTTACAGTGTTTCAGATGTTGTATTACCCACCAGCTGTTCACCAATATCATACCCTCCAAGATTTCACAGATGAAAACTGGGACGTATGTGAGAAAGCAACATTAGAATAGAGTGTGGTCAAGATGGCAAAATTTATTAATGAGGAAGAATACACAAGCTTGAGGAGACTGCAGCAGTTTGCTTTTGCCTACGCTTAGTGGAAAAGGCAGAATTCCTTCCCTTCCTCTCCCTCTGCTGAATTAACTAAGCACAAAATATTTTCTAGCAACTAAAGTAAACTGAGGACAAAGGGGGAAACTGGGAAATTTTTAAAGCAGCTGAAAAGTGAGATGACAGAGAATTAGCCCCATTTCCGCACTACATTGTTATAGTGCTATTATTCCACTTTCAACATCCTGTGGAATTCTGGGGTTTGTAATTTACTGAGGCCAAAGACCTCTCTGGCTGAGAATTATAAATGCCCCCCCTAAACTACAAACCCCAGGATTCCATAGGATGTTGAAAGTGGAATAATAGCACTATAACAGCGTAGTGTGGAGATGGCCTTAGTCAGGACTGTCCCTGCCAAACTGGGACAATATGCTCCACTCCAGAATGAAAATGAGTCTAATAGTACAATCCTAATTCCCAGAGCTAACTTGCTAGAAGAAGTTAGGATGGAATGGAAACATCCCTTCCTCTGTTGGGAATGGAGCTTTTTCTGGTCCGGTTGTCTCATTTTGTCCACAGAAAGCCCCACTGATACAAAACTATTGTTGAGGCCGGGGCTTTGGATTGGCTAGATCCCTTGAGGGGCCTGATTCCCAGGCCTTGCCAGTCCAGAGTTGGCATGGTGAGAAAGACTGCTATTCTCTGACTTTCTGACATGACTGGCCAAAGCCAAAAAAAGCATCCCCCCTCCGCCAGCCCTCTTCAAATTGTTCTGTCCAGTTGTGTTTAGAACAGTTTTAATGCTTCTGTTTTCCACTCCACAGACCAGAGTGTATTACACAATAAATACATATACTTAAGACCTAAGATTACTATGGTATTTGTTTGTCCTTCAGCTTTTCAGCGATAACAGAACCCATTGAAATTTTTTAAAATGGTAAATGTGTTCCTTATCATCCCCTTTCCCCAACACAGTATGGTGGTATCCTGTAAAAGTCTTTACTTCTCTTCTCTCCTGATTGTTTTGATTATTACTTATTTCCAGTTTTTCTGGCTCCCCTTTCACTGAGTGACAAGAAGATAGTTTGCATTTCAGAAACTGGAAGCAGTTTCTAGTACTTTCAATCTCTGCTTGTTTGAACAAGTGAGGTTCTTTAGTTCCTGCTGGTTTCTGTAACAGTGCACTGTTGACAAGGACTGGCCATGCTGGGTAGGAGATTCTAAGAGTTGTAGTTCGAAAAGTAACTTTTCCTATGGAATGTAGGATGTGCTATATATTTAAATGACTTTTCAGTCATACAGAAGTACATGTCTTTTCCTAGAGCGCTGTGTACTTCTAGTTGTCCTATTGACAAGACAAAGGAGATGCCCAAAGCTCATTGTTTTTGGCCATCTGCTGTATCCTTTCTTTAAGCCATTAAGAAACTGAAACAGAGATCTCAGTTTAGGTTTCCTTGAAACGACAATTTTAACATGGATTGGATATATGTTGTGAGTACATTTGTATCTTCCTGCCCCTGGTATAATGCCAACTTGGTTGAGGAGAGTGCAATCTCCTAAGAAGAAACAGCTAGTAGTGGAATGTTTGATTTTTCTGCTGCCCTTTCTTCCTTTTAAATTTATCACTACCCCATCAGTTTTTACAGATATACCCTATGACCTATTTGCAATTCCAGTATCTTCAGTCAGGCCTATTAGTTTCATTATATGTATTCTTAGAGGGCCAAAGCATCCATTAGTACAGTGTGGAGAATTGTCCTCACTTTTTCTTTAATGACAGGTATAAGAGTTGTTACTGGTAATGCAGAGGATAGGAACACATAGCTTCTAACATTTCAGTGATAAAAACTGGGATAGAGTGTGTGCTTACTCATACCACAAGCTCTTGCCGTACTGCCTCCAGAGTTAAAGAAAGAATAATCATTCCAGCAACTGGCTCTTCTATATAGAGTCAGCAGGTTCCTGAACCAGGTTCTCACAGAAGACTTTGTGAGAAGAAAAGGAAGTAATTAGAGAAATCACCCATGTTGTGACACAGTTACCCAATTTCACTTCCAAGATGCTGAAGACCAAGGTATTCAAGAAGAGACAGCTACTTTGTATCTTCATTTAGTTTGAAGGCAGAAGAAAGTGGGTACAGTCTATTTCAGAGAAATAGACCAAAAAGGAAGAAAAGAGGAGTAGCATTATACATCAATGATGTTTACACCTGTGAAGAGATCCTAGAAGCCAGGTTGAAAGCACCTGGGTAAAAATTAAGGGGGGAAGAGAAAAAACAGGAATGTCATTTTGGGGGTCTACTACAGACCACTAAACCAGACTGAGGACTTAGATGGGGTTTTCCTAAAACAAATGACTGCACATTCCGAAAAAAAGAGGAGAAGTAATGGGAGATTTCAACTATCCTGATATTTGTTGGAAGTCAAATTCTGCCAAGAATATCAGGGCCAACAAATTCCTCACTTGCCTTGCAGGCAATTTCATTGTCCAGAAGGTGAAAGAGGCCACAAGGGAATTGGCTATTTTGGATCTGATCCTAACCAATGGTGGTGACCTTGTTAATGGGGTGGAAGTGGTAGGATACTTAGGTGGGAGTGACCATGTTCTCCTGGAGTTTGTTATACAGTGGAAAGGGGAAGCCAAGCATAGTCAGATTTGCATTCTAGACTTTAAGAAAACTGATTTCAGTAAACTTAGAGAAATATTAAGGTGCCATCCTATAGCCAGGCAAACTAAAAGAGAAAGGAGTTTATGGTGGATGAAAGTTTCTTAAAAATAATATATTGAAGGACAATTGCAAACAATTCCAGTGAGGAGGAAAAATGGGAGGTGTCTAAAGAAACCAGGATGCACATCTAAAGAACTTTCAAGTGAATTAAGATTTAAAAGGGCCATGGACAAGAAATGGAAAAGGGGGGAACTCACCAAAGAGGAATTCAAACAGATAGCCAGCATGTATAGGGAAAAAGTCAGCTAAAGCACAGAGCAAGCTCTGGCTTGCCAGAGAGGTTAAAAACAACAAGAAGGGCTTCTTTGGTTACGTCTGTAGTAAAAGGAAAAACAAGGAGACGTTAGGGCCACTGCGAGGAGAAGATGGAGAAGCGGTAACAGGGGACAGAGAAAAGGCAGAACTACTCAGTGTCTTCTTTGTCTTAGTCTTCTTCCAAAAGAAAAACAGTGTTCAACCCAGAGAAAATGAAACAGATGATGTAACAGGGGAAACACAGCACAGAATGGGTAAAGTGGTAGTACAGGAATACTTCGCTATTCTAAATGAATTCAATTCAACAGGCCCAGATGAACTTTATCCAAGAGTGTTAAGAGAACTGGTAAAAGTAATTTCAGAACCAGTGGCAATAATCCTTGAGAGTTACCGGAAATCAAGAGAAGCCCTAGCAGACTGGAGGAGGGCAAATATTGTTCCCATCCTCAAAAAGGGGAAAAAAGAGGCCCCAAACAATTACTACCCAGTCAGCCTGACATCAATACCAGGAAAGATCCTCGAGCAAATAATTAAACAGACAGTCTGTAAGCATTTAGAAAGGAATGCTGTGATCACCAAAAATCACTATGGGTTTCTCAAAAACAAGTCATGCCGGACTAATCTGATTATCTTTTTTTCATAGAGTTACCAGCTTGGTGGATGAAGGGAGTGCTGTGGATGTAGTGTATCTTGATATCAGTAAGGCCTTTAACAAGGTCTCCCATGATATTCTTGTAAACAAGGTAGTATCATGTAGGTTAGACAATGCTACTGTTAGGTGGATTTGTAATTAGCTCACTGTCTGAACACAAAGGGTGCTAACCAATGGCTCCTCCTGATTCTGGAAACAAATGACTAGTGGGGTTCTGTCCTGGGCCCAGTGCTATTTCATATCTTTATCAATTACTTGGATAATGAAATAGAGGGCATGCTCATCAAATCTGCAGATGACACCAAATTAGGAGGGATAGCTAATACCCCAGAGAACAGGATCAGAATTCAAAATGACCTTGACAGATTAGAGAGCCAGACCAAAATTAACAAAATGAATTTTAACAGGGAAAAATGTAGGGTACTATACTTAGGAAGAAAGAATGAAATGCACAGCATGGAGCTGAAGGAAACCTGATAACATACCTATGCATGGCACATTCTGCATTAACATGTATGTCATTTAGCCATGATTCAACTTCACCAAAATGTGTGATATTCTCCCATAACATTTAGAAAACTAAGAGACTGAGAACAAAGAGGTCAAGTAAGTTGCTTATGAACAGTGACTGCCATCAGTAAATAACAGAATACAGTTCTCCCTCCACATTTGTGGGTTTCACCTTTGCTAATTTGCTTATTCGCGGGGTGCCTGCTTGCCCCCCATTCTCTCCCTCCCACCCTATTCCCACCCCGCTTGCTCCTCCCATTCTCCCTGCCCCCAGTGCAAACTCATCTTGCACAGGTGGCAGGAAGGTCTAGGAAGGGTGATCACCAGTTCCCCATGCTCCTCCCACCTCCCCCGCCACTGCCATGGATGCAGTCGCAGAAAGGTCCGTGGAGGGAGATCACCAATTCCCTGTGCTCCTCCCACCACTGCTGCTGTGGGTGTGGGTGTACCTCGCACCAGCAGCAGGAGGGTCCAGGGAAGGTGATTGTCAGTTCCCTGTGTTCCTCTTGCCGCCGCAGCCGGTGTGAGCACGTCTTGCATGGGTGGCAGAAAGGTGCAGGGAAGGCGATTGCCTGTTCCCTGCCTCCTTGCCTCCTGGCTGGGTGGGTGTACCTGCTGGGCAGAAGCCTATAGGGAGAGTGCCCTATTTGCAATTATTTGACATTCATGAGGGGTCTGTGTCCCTATCCCTTGCAAATGTGGAGAGCCTACTGTAGTTTTTTATTTTGTGCCCAAGTGAATGAAAAACTAGGGCCCAGGACTTACCTCTAGGTTCATTTTGTGTGTTGTGGAGCTGCATGGAGCAGCAGGGAGGTGCCATTTTGCTTCCCAGTGCGTTGTTTGTTTTCCTAGGAATCCACACACCATTTTGCAGGCCTGAAGAAGGTAACTAATCAGCAGTAGCAGTGGAAGTGGTTTCTGCACTGCTTGATGCTGAAGCTGCAGGATTCACTTTGATCTGCTTGGAGAGCCTATAAAGGCAACCCTGGAACATTCGGGCTTTGCTGCCTTCTTGCTCACCCATCCTGTAATTCAGGCTTGTTGTACAGCATTTTGTTTGCCTTTGTTTTTTGTTACAACTTTTGCTAGTGGTGTGGTACAAGATCAAGGAACTTCAGGGATGTAGGCATGCAGGGTCAAGGCCCAGCTCAGAGGTCTGCTCACTCCCATGTGGACTGAAAACCTTGTAGTGGCTGTGTGCCTCTGTGGGTTCTCAGATGTCCCTGCACTCAGGTAACCTAGTAATCAGGTCAAGGTGGATGGCAGTCATGCGTCTGATTTTTGGATTTGTGCCTCATATAGCCAACAGTAGATGGCTGTAACAATACAGTTGTGTCCTTGTTACCTCCAGTCCAGTGTCATACCTATTTGTAAGGGAATGTTCCTTGTTCCAACACCAGCCTCTCAATGCTAGGCCCGCAAAGGATGGTTATCTTTGTAATCCAGTAGTGCAGAATATATTAAAACTCAAGACAAAGAAAGAGGGACCTTATCTAATAAAGCAGTGTCTAGATTCTGCAGCCGTCCCAGGCTTGAAGGTAATGAGCTTCCCCGCTCAGTAACGTTGTGTGGCCATGAAGATTTGCCTCTAGCTGTGAAGAGCACCTCCCTGTTTCTCACTTGTTCTTGCTGGCCCTTCATTCTGCTTGTATGGTCCTGTCTCGTCTATTAAAGGAGTATTTAACAAGTTCAAACCTTTCTAAAACACAGATGACCTCCATCAGGATTGGCGACAGTGTTGACTAGCAATGGGTCTGGCAAGATTTCCAAAGACATTCCAGCAGAAAATATATCTAAACCAGAAGAGGAATTTGCCAGAAGCAGGACTAATGTATGAATGAGTGATGACTATATTAGAGTTAAATTAGTTAACACAGGCAAGCATTTGCAATATTTTGCTGCTGTTCAGAATGGACCAATGTGGCAAAAAGGGGTACTCATTAAAAAAAAAAAACTAATGCTTTCAGCTGAGACTTTATTGTGCAACTGCTGCCTCATACTCAAAATTGTGTGGGTGATTCCAGACATTTTAACCATGATTTGATTGACTGATTGATTGATTGATTGATTGATTGATACTACAAAAATCCATTAAAGAGGGAACAAAGATAGTACAACTGCACAGTGCCTTTTGTTTGGGAGCACAAAGAGATAAGTTTCTGAAACCCTACCTCCTAGGCTAATTCACAGTAGTATAATGAGTGAGTTTAAGACTGCATTCCAGTGTGCACCTAATTTGTGTGCTATTTCCCATTAAATTCAATGGGAAAACCAGTATATATGTATAGAACTTCACTGCAAGACACTTCTTTGTAGCTAGTAATGAGGGATGCAGATAAAAAAGGAGGAAGATGGGGACATCAATCTTATTTTCTGCTGCGATATGAAACCAGGAATATTTAGTTGAGAAGCTACCATTGATAGCTGTCTTACATCCATTCAAATTGTCCATTTAGCCCACTGTCTGCTCTCACTGGAAGGAGTGACTCTCAGGCAAGAGGTTGCTTGCATCACCTGCTACCTTGTTTTTATGGTTCTTAGTCACTGATAAAGTCAGCATTTTCAAAAGAACTATGTAAACAACTGAATAAAGTTGCATTGTTTCATAATGTTTCTTGCCCCACATCCATACTATTCTTCCTTCAAATTATTGAAAAAGTTCCCTGTTGATGCACAATGAGGTGCTATGAGGTATTTATACCAGGATTGTCCAACCACATTTAATCCTGCATATAATTTCCCCTCCCCAGACTTTCAAGGGGGGGTACAGTGGAAGAAATCATGGTAAACAACAGTAGAAACTGAAGTTTTATTGTGGGAAGGATTTGTATAGAAAGCTAGCAAAGAACAAGTGACACATGGAAGGACAGAAAGACAAGACACTTGGTCAGTAGGGGTGGCATACCACCATGATGCATGATTGCTGGCAGTGTGCAAACAATAGAACAGAACAGTATGGTGTTACAATTTGCAAAAATGGGGAATTTTCATAAAATATGTTGCATGGGATACATAGCTAATGAATCACTACAAGAGAAATGGCCAACTGGCATTTTTCAAATCCAGCAAGCAGAGCCAGTACTGTGCAACCAGATGCCAGAGCCACCCACAAACACACCTGGAGAAGGAAAAAGGGTACAGCTGGCTCCCATCCCTGTTTGCTCACTCACAAACCAGCCACCAACAAGGCACCTCACCAACCTGTCTGAAAGGAGGAAAACAATTCAAGAAGCAGAACTTACGATAGCAAGTACACAGGCAACAACAACAGCCTGTCTTGCATTCAGCAATGATGAGGGAACTTTGACAGTTTTTGTTGTGTATGCTGTTGCCAGGGCAAACTATACCACTTTTGCTGTCACTACCACTCTTCTCCTTTCTGAACAGGAGAGAGGATTGCTTTGCGGGCAGCTAGCTAATGGGCAAACAAATAGGGATGGCAGGAACTGGCTAGTGGATAATCACCAGGCTGTTTTCACTTTGGGCGGGGGAAAGGTTGAGTTAGGCAAGATAAGGTGAGGAGAGATGAAGCAGCATTCCTGCTGCTACTGTCACTAGTGAAAAAAACCCTGCTCTGGAAAGCTGCACAGATTGGTGACAGCTCTCCAGAGTGCAAGGGCATTGCCAAGTCAGTGTAGGAAGTGGCAAATCTAACACCTTTAGTGCCCTACCACCTGATACAGTTGCTTCACTGAGGCTAATGGCAAGCACTGGTGGATGCTTCCTCTGAGGGGAACAGAAATGCCAAGCAAAGAAGGGTATGTGGGGAGGCGGGAGGCATCTGTCTTGGTCTACCATTGAAAACATGCCACCAACCAATATACAATAGAGGAATACCTCCTAAATCAGGTATATCCAAAATGCCCAGCCACTAGAGAAACACACTGGTGCAAATTTTCTAAATTCCCCAGATTGTCCCAGAATGAGATAGATGTTCAACATTACAGGAGTGAGGACTAGACAAGACAAGATAAAGCATACTTCATTTGAATGGCAAACAAGAAGGCATAGACACTCATTCTTGAACCATCCCCAGAAATGAAATAATTACATTATGTCAATTACTTCCTTGTTCATATATCTGTTAATTTGTTCCAAAGTTATTGCCCTATCTGGATTGCAATGCTGATGATGATGTTGATACACCACTGGGGTGGGGGACTGTAATCACTGTCGGGTAGATACATATCAAATTGGTTTGTTTATGAGTAGAGAGAGTTTTTCCAGACTGCATATGTTAAAGCAATTGTGGAAAACTAGGCAGGCATGTTGCAGAAAGAAAGAAATATTATGGAATTCTGTAAACATCTGCCTGACATAGAGCACTTAGTGAAAGCCTGAGGGTGGCTCTCAACAAGAACTAACAAGTTTCTAGTGTGTAAAAGTAATAAGAACCATACTATGAAATAATGACTTCTTGAACATGTTGAAACATATGTTGCTCATAATGTAGAAGGTCATTATATGATATCCTTTGGTGATCTGTAAGTATAAATCTGTGTGTTTTTGGTAATATTTTTCAAATAAATGTGTTTCTTCTTTCTGTCTATGGCTAGATCATTGCAATAGTCATGGACCACTTTACTGACAGAGACATCTTCCAGGATGTTGTAGATGCAGCACATAAGCGGCGAATCCCAGTCTATATCATCGTGGATGAAGAAGGCTCAAAATTCTTTTTGGAGATGTGCAAGTGCATGGAACTCAGTGATTTCCATATCCGGGTAAGGAGATGTTCACTTTGTATTGATTGTTGAGAGTTCCTCCTGAGATAATATGGAACTACAGATTTTATGGTAAATCTGAGACAAACTGAAGAACTATGGTCTTGTTGAAGGACTTGATACTTTCTTGAGGTTGTATCTAGCCACTTTAAGAGTTTAATATGGTTTGTTATAAATGCAATAGCTTACAAAACTTTTAGAATCAGAATTTATCATTAAACCTAATCTAAAGTATAGTCCACATTTCTGGTTACTCTTCTCCCCACCACCACCACTTTCCTAATTCTCTTCCTTCTCTTAATAAAGTAAAAAAGAAAATGGAGATAGTCCCATTGGTATAAGCCACCATAGCTCAGGGTTCAACACCCTTGTATGTCACAACCCCCCAGCTGAAATGGAGTATTAAATGTTGAGGGAAATATGCCTTTTAGAATCTGGATAACATTTCAGATCTCTTGCCCTAAGTGAAAGAATCATTTTATTGGTTTTCTGGGTATCAGTTATTAAAAGGCAGTATTTGCAAAATGTTTGCATCTGGTTGTGTGGTCTCAATTGCAGAGGTTATAAGAATTCAGAACCCCTTCTTCCCCTACCAGTCTCATCGAGTTGATTTTTTATTTTTGTAAACACACAGATTATTTTAATGTTTAAGCAGGTAACTTCCAAGTACCAGTTTTAGTCACTTTTATAATTGCACCATCAAAGCTGTGGTGTCTAAGATCCTTGCTTTAACAGTTCATTTACTGTATTGTTCTCATTAGTGCATACTGCTTTGTGTGATCTAACATAATATGAGAATGCCCAGCATATTTGTGAGAACCTTCAGGGATCTTGCTGAAGCAAGAAATCAAAGAAAGAGGAGAAATCTTCTGAAAAGATTTCACTGCATTTAATTGGTGTGAGTCATGATTCTAGACTCTGGTATTCCTACTGTGTCATCTATAACGCATAGAAATATTAATTATAATTCAGAACTTTAATATGTGTTTTCATGTAGAAGGTTCCAAATGAAACAGGCATGGCTTCCCACTTTGTCTCTTTAATTTAGGACTAAAGGTTCTTTGCCATTTCTCCGCTAACCTGCAAGTGCCTGG
Source organism: Ctenosaura bakeri (assembly GCA_948474755.1). Classification (NCBI taxonomy): domain Eukaryota; kingdom Metazoa; phylum Chordata; class Lepidosauria; order Squamata; family Iguanidae; genus Ctenosaura; species Ctenosaura bakeri. The sequence continues at coordinate 207,295 of CAOLHI010002379.1, read as the reverse complement.
AGTTCCCATTAGTCCATCTGAACTTCCAGCTTGTGAATGCTCCCTTTAAGTAATCTTAAGTATTAGAATTTCAGGATATTTAACATGGAGAAATAAATATGCAGTTTTGTAAAATAAATCAGGCCATTCATTTACATTATCAAAGCAGTAACATAGATTATCATTCTTTTCAAGGAGGAACATAGACTTTTCAGTCTAGGCACATAACATGTACTGACATTGTATATAACACAGCTTATATCATATTTGATGTAGCTAGCTTTGTAGGATTTACATATTGCAATATCTAATAGCCTACACGTACTCTATTTCTGGTGATTTGTCAACTTTCTCCCCCAGCAGCTCCAGTGAGTATTCACGGCCACTGGTACCAGTTTGTTTTAAAATTCCAAATGACCAGTAGTAATTTATTTTCAGAGTCACTTCTCTGAAGTTGTCCAACAACTTCATTCCTCTTCTTTGTGTCAGGAATGGTAGGTAGACAGAACAGAGAGGTTTTAACTGCTGTGTTTACTAGTCTATTGCCTTTTTGATTTTCTAGTTTTGACCTGTTTGTTTTATTGTAAACTACCTTGAGTACACTGCAGTATGGAAAATTAGGACATGAAATATTCATATGTGTAAATTGCTAGAATACTGATATGACTTGGTCTGAGGCAGTTTCATAAGTAAAGAGAAGAACCTAAAGACTATGTTGCTGCTGACTAAAGTTGGATGTCTATTCTACCTGTTCACCAAAAGCATGGAATATTTGGTTTTCCTTCACTCCTGTATCTCAGACATGACTTAGATAATGCAACTGCAATTTATTGTGGATAAAGTTTTATACACAAACAAACACACATACACAGTAAGCCCTCCACATTAGTGGGTTTCACTTCCATGGATTTGATTATTTGTGAGTTTCTCCAACCCCTGCTCCCCCAGTCACTTCTTTTCTGGGGAACCTTCCCTTTAGGTGGCTCCAAGCAGGCTGTACAGCCCTTTAAAAACCCACCTCTAGTCCTGCTCCTCATTTACCAGCAACTGCCTAGCCAGCTGAGGATTGCTCACAGCCCAGTTTTTCAGCACCACAAACCCTCTCAACAATGCCCTCATACACACTCAAGGAAGGAGATGGCCAAGGTAGGACCTCCATGCTGGCTCACCCACCCACCCCCTTTCTCACTCCTTTCTTTGACCTGGTATGGACCCTAGGTGCCTACTGTCCCCACAATGTCTCGGATCCCCTTCCCACAGATACACACACATGCATTTTGATATTTGTGGTTTTCTACTTTTGCTAAGATCCTGTGCCCCCAACCCTAGTGGAAGTGGAGGGCCAACTGTATATATAATTACCCTAAGGCTGGCAATTCTATGGTATGGTACCTTTCCAGAGTATGGTAGCATGTTGAATTTACTAGGTTATCTTAATCTGAGCATGGTCTACCTTCTTCTTACAACAGTGAATGAACAAATTTATTTTATTGTTGATTCAAGAATTAGAAAAGAAATCCACTTGCCAGGTTCTGTTATGACTTCCTTTTAAGCTTGCTCAAATACTACTTGAAAAAGAATTTGTATAACCTGCCATACTGGTTAGTTGAAAGGTGGACTTTGCACTGCATGCCAAGTTAAAGAACATGAAGGTTTAATTGTTTGGAAAACGATATTAATGATGATTCTGTAATGGAAAAGATTTGTGCAGATTGGGGTGGGCATGAGGCAGCTAACTTACTTGCAAGCCTATATACAGAAATCAGAAGTACTTCTGCATGTTAGACTTGCTAAACCTGAATTGCAAACCTTGAAAGTACACTCCTTCCAATGGACCTTTTGATATTTGCCAGATGTATAATGCTGAGGTCTGTGTACCTAATGCTCTTAGGTACACAGCAGTGCTTTCTTGGTCATGGCTGAGCCTGACGTTACAGTATCTCCTGCTTAGAGAAAGGTCTCTTTGTGCTGGGGGCTATTGAAGTTTACAGATTGATTAAATACTAGTTTTTCAAACTGGCCTGCAATAATGCTTAATTTGTTGTTTACCAACAGATGGTTTTTGATAAGGACATGCTGCTGTTGCTATTATTATTGTTGTTTTCATTCAGTGTGGAATTGTTATGTAACTACTATTGTGAGCTGCCTTGAGGTCTTGTGGGGCAGAAAAAGAAACTGGAAGAATAAGTAATAAGGAATCTCTTAGCGTCTAGAGCTAAGAAATATAGAAATCATACTCTAGCCATGAGATTCAGAGGAATTCTTCTCATCTTTGATTTTCAACAGGAAGTCTGGTGAAAGAAAACATACATTTGTTAGGGAACAGACTATACAGATTTATGGGATCCAGTTCTGTTAGTTTTAAATGGTAGCATTCAAAATGTTGTATTGCAATATTGGGAAACTCATTGCAAAATTGTAGACAGTGCTTTCCTCATTGCTGTTTCTTTATGTTTAAGAAAGTAAAATGTAATCATGAGAGCTTTTTAAGAAAGGTTCGTCAGTGTTCTTACAGTATTTAGGTGGAACAAAAATGTAAAATATGAGAGAGAGAGAGTGTGTGTGTGTGTGTGTAGTAATAGTTGTAAGATTGTTAGACTGGAATCAGGGGTTCTTTTGAAGCTAATCAGGGCTTTCTTAAAATGGTGCTTAAGCAACCTAATTGACATTTAATCTACCCTGGCCAATCTTCCCTTGTGATTTCAATTACAAGGGAGTGTTGAACACATTCTATAGTGCAATGCTTGTTCCTTTGGGACAACAGCTAGGTGCAAAATGTCAACACCCTACACAAAGTAAGCGCAAGCCCTAAAATATATCACACAGAATCTATGCATCTAATAGTTAGGCACAGACCTCAGGAGCCATATCTAATGTAAAGATTTGAGGATAAGAATCTGCAAAATCTACTATGCAGTGATACTTTACTTTTTCTTAGCTGGGGACCCCCTGTAAATATAATTTGTTGCTAGGGACCTCAAAGACTTAACTCAAGATTTAAATGTTTAAATTGAGATTTAAACTGCCTGGCCCTGGGCTCATGTAGCATTGCCACAGTCACTACACAAGCATGGGCTGAGTGTCTTTCCTCATTTTCTGGGCTCTTCTCTCACATTCTCACATTTTGGGCTCTCTCGCACACCTGTGCAGTACTGCCTGGAGCCTCCAGTGCAGGTTGAGACATCCTCCAATGCAGTGCTGCCGCTGCCATCATCATTACCACCTTTGAGGAATCTGGGACATGCTGCATCAACCAGCCATAACTGACTGGGACATTTTTTATTTCCTTAAATCTGGGATTTTCCCTATTTTCCAGGATGAATGGCAACCCTACGCAGAACCCCTGTGAAGGCCCCACAAACTCACAGGGGTCCACTGACCCCAGGTTAAAAACCATTGGATTATGGTATTAACTAACATCCTATTTTGGTATGTAAAAACATGGATTTGTTAGCCAAATTTAGAACCATGTAACATTTTACACATGCAGTTAAATGAGGATGAGCCCTGTGGAATTTAGAGGGACTTAACTGTCGAATAAATATAAAGAGAGTCATGATATAAAACTGTAAACAATAAATTCTGTATGCTTCAAAGCTGGAGTGTTGCATATTGATGTGCTGTTATACATTTTGTGATCTTGATGTCTGCATTTCTGAACAACTAACCAAATCCTTGCCACCTTATATGAAGAATTAATTTGCCTTGATGGCAGTAGTGCTTCTATAATTGTGCTGAGTATTTCAGCCCTTGTCTAGAAACATGTCCTGGCAATTCCTCTTTTCTCTATTTACGCCCTTTCTGCACGTGGGAAAGGAACCGCGCAAAAACGGGACTCACCAGTTTTCTTAAGCATCTGGGCGAGTCCGTCGGGATGAGGAGCAGTGCGAGCTCGTCACTCCGCACTGCTCCAGTGTCCAAAATGGCAGCTTCCGGTTGGTGGAGGCTCTCCACCAACCAGAGAAGCTCACCACCTCCAGCAGATCTGCAGGCACGCACTAGTGCATGCCTGCAAATCTGCACTGGAGCGCGGTGACGGAGTGACACGGAGTCGTGCACTCCGTGCTTTTTAAAAACCTCTTAAAAGAAGTTTTTAAAAAGCACGCTGCGCGGCCAGTTCTGGTCGCTCCGGAGTGGACTGAGGTGCGGAACTACAAAAAGTAGTCCACCCCAGTCCACTCCATGGTGCAGAAGACCTCCGTCGGAGGTCGCTCTGTGCCGTTTTAATAGCCCAGTGCAGAAAGGGCCTTATACGAAGGGTGATGTTTCTTTGTTCTGCTTTACATTCTCTGCAGATGCTTGCTCGCTCTTTTGCACTGGGTGACAGTTCCCTTCTGTCTCTTATTCTAGATATTAGAATCAAGAATAAAATATCTTTACTCACTGTATTTCTTTTCTGTACTACTGGTTAGGCCTCGGAATGTGCTATGCCGAGTTTCAGCTCACCCACCATTAAATTGGAATGTCAGCCATCTATTTCCGCACTAGGCTATTTCCGCCTTTGAGGCCCCTCCCTAAACTGCAAACCCCAGGATTCCATAGGATGTTGAAAGTGGAATAATAGCACTATAACAGTCTAGTGCGGAAATGGCCTATGTTACAGAGCTGTTGTGCATCCAAATGAAATAGGAAGCACTCTTTATACCCAACATGACAGAAAAAACAGCATTAACAATAATAGTAGAAAGAGCATTCCCTACATTGTTGTTGTTGTTATTTGTTATCAAGTTGGCTTTGACTTACGGCAACCCAGTGAACAAAAGATCTCTTGGAAATCCAGTTTTCAGCAGCTGTGCTCAGGTCCATGGATTTCTTATCCACTTACAATGCAGACTTTCTCTTTTCTAAAGAGTCATGTCATCTCATGATATGCCTAAAGTGTGATAGCCTCAGTTTAGCCATTTTGGCTTCTAATGAGAATTGAGGCATTATTTGCTATCCAGACTCTGTTTTGTTTTGTTTATTTTGTTTGGCAGCCACTGGTGTTGTTATCCATAGAACTCTCCACATCAAAAGAGTTGATTCTCTTTCTGTCAGTTTTCACAACCACACACAGAATCAGAAATATTATGATATGGATGAGTCTGACTTTGGTATTTAATGATAAATTCTTGTACTTGATTCCTTCTATTTCTTTGTTCTTAATAATCAGGGTTCTTACTTTCCATCAGACAACTTTACAAATAAGCCTGATCTTTTCCCCTAATTTTTCAAAAATTAAAGCTTTGAATTTTGGTTTTACTTCCAGACCTTTTGCTTTTCACAGCTGAAGAGGTCACTGCTAGAAGACATTTTTTATATAGAACTGCAGACCAAAATCCTGCATCAAACCCATAGACAAAATGTTGCAGCTATGATTTAACTCCTCAAGTGACCCTTGAAACCTGTCTTAAAAGCCAGCCAGCCATCTGGAGCAACAGAGCTTTGCTGCTGAGCTTGGCACTACAGAATACGACCAGCCTCCTGCAACTGGTGAGGAAGGTTATGTGGAAGAGCTGTGACAGGTGTCTGTAGAGAATGCCTGCATTTGTTTCCTGCAGCATCACTTGCTGGTAGGAGTTTGGTCATGTCATTCTGCAGCACCACACTCAGAGCACCACAGACCTCCATCGTTCAAGATGGCAGACTGGCTTTTAAAGTAGGTTTCAGGGACATTTGCAGTTGTGGCAATAGTGCCATGATTGCACATGAGAATAAGAAGCAATTATGATATCTTAAGTCATAGTTGACTAACAAGATGCTAATGGCAAGATACTCCATGACTGTACTTCTTGCTAATTGGAGATGCCATAAATTAGCCATCACTTTGACTTGAACAACACTTTAGAATGTTAGGCTGAGGGTTAATTTCTTCCTTGAAAAGCTATGTCCTTCCCCACCCCTTCTCACTGGTTGTATGTACTTAGCAAGCTATAAGTAAGGCACAGAACTAATTTACTCTGACTGATACAGTTCTAAATCCGTTTTGATTCCAGAAACAGGAGGCACCTATTCCTCCTTCTTACCAACAGTTATTGAATGTGAAACACCAGTTCCAGATCAGGTGGAACAAAGACAACTGGATAAATGCAGTGTCAAGGCTGTGAAAACTCAATCTGCTGAACCAATCTCTGTCATGGAATTAAGATGAAATAAACAAACTGCTTGTGTCCCCAACCAGGAGAAATATAGGATATAAATTAAACTAAATAGGGTAAAGTAAAATAAAATAAAATAAAATCATGCTTTCGTGGATATAGGATCTTAGAACCTTATTTAGTCTCATATTTGTTTTTGCTGGTAGATGCTTTAAAAAATAAACATTGAATCATTGCTGAAAAGCCAAGAGGAAACCAAGTAAGATAATATGGCTTAGATGACCTTTGTCAAAAATTCTCATAAACCCCTGTACTCTAGCAAGACTACTTGCTTAAACTCTCCTTTCTTCTCTGACCTGGATATAACTCTGGCTTAGTTACTTTTTATGTTTTTGTTAGCTTTCTTACCTGTCAAGATATGTAATTGGTTAGTGTTACTTGATGCTGCGCTGCTTCTTCTGCTCTTGCCCTTTAAGATTAAGGTGTAGAGTGAGATGAGGCTACGCAGCTGTATGTTAATTTTATGTGTTTGACTCAGGCACTTGTAGAGTAATAATGTACAGCTGCGTAGAGTGTATATAAGCAGTTTGGAGAAACTGCTCTTTCTCTCTCTTTCCTTGTGTCTCCTTGCTGTGTTGGTTTGTATATTGCTCTGCTGTTTTACTTTATCATGTTTTGCTAAATGCCTTAACTTGTTATCTGCAATAAACCTTTTGTACTTTTTCTTTATTGCAGTTTGAAGTGGCTGTTTTTCCTCTAGGCTGTAGTTTTATTGCCAGAGGTTTTTTGGAGGTCTTTGTTTGTTTAAACAAGTACCCCAGATATAAGGCTCGCTATAGGCACGCAGCCGACAGGTTATGGGCCCAGCACGCTTCTGCTGCGCTGCCTAGATATCAGGAGAAGCCACTGTTTTTTGTGAGGCGTGTTTTTTGATTTTTGAGGTCCTGCTGGCTGGTGTGTTTTTCTTTTGTTATTATGGCTCACTCTGTATCAGGTAGCCTGCCTCTCACGAGGCTGAATGGCTCGAATTACCTGACCTGGGCTGTTAAGATGCAGTATTTTCTTCAGGGAGAAGGTGTTTGGGGTGCCTTTACAGACCCTCTGGATCTCCCATCGAATGCAGCTGATGCAGCCAGGATTGTGAGATGGGCCATGTCTCTCCTGTTTCTCTCGGTGGAGGATGACCAGCTTATGCATATCAGAGACCTGCAGTCCCCTCGTGAATGTTGGGTGGCCTTGAAAAATGTTTATGTTTCTCAAACAGCAGCAGCTAAGTTTTCTCTTTGTTTCCGGCTTTATAATATGAAATTAATGCCTGGCAATACAGTACAACAACACCTTGCAGAAATGTCCAGCCTGTTTGCGGCTCTTCACGAAAGAGGCAAGGTCCTAGATGAAGGAGACAAGGTGTTTTGTATTTTAAATTCTTTGGATTCCAGTTGGGAATTGTTGGTGTCATCTCTCCAGTCAATTCCAGAACGGGACTTGACAGTGTCACTTGTAACAGCCAGGCTGCTGGAGGAGGAAGAGAAGAGAGCCAGGACGTCCATACAGGCAGTTGCAGAAACAAACTCCGGGAGAGGAGCTTCACATGTTGCTTCTGAGAACAGGCAGGAGGGGTTGGTGAGAGCCCATGCCGTCCGGAGATGTTTTCGTTGTGGTTCAGTGTCTCACTTTAGACGTGACTGTCCATTGTTGAGACAAAGGGCTCAAGAAGCCAGAGGTGCTGGAGGTCGTGGGAGAGGTGTCAGAGGTTGCAGGAATCCATCTCAGGCTGCTGTAGCTACAGACTGCACCATTTCTAACAACTCTAATAAGATAGACACCTCCATTTGGCTTCTTGACAGCGGGTGTTCCCAGCATTTGGCCAACACTGAAAGTTTGTTTGACTCTTTAGCCCCTGCCAATGTTTCCACTGTTATTTTGGCAGATGACACTACGGCTAAAGTGTGTGGTGTGGGTAATGTATATGTTTCTGCATTAGATATGTGCCTGGAGAATGTACTGTTTGTACCTTCCCTTGATTTTTGTCTCCTCTCAGTGGGTGAGTTAACAGAATTTGGTTCTGAGGTTATGTTTTCTGGGAGGCAAGGGAAAGTGCTTAAGAATGGGAATGTGTGTGCTGTGGCTACTCGAAGTGAAAAGCTGTATAAGCTCTTGCCACACCACAAAGTTTGTAATGTGTTTAGTAATGTTCCCACACATAATGAATGTATACACCTGTTACATCGTCGCTTGGGGCATGCAAGTTTTTCTGTTCTAAAGAAAGTAGCTGGTTGTTGTAAAGGTTTTTTTTTGAAACCATGCAATGTTTTCTTGGATTGTGCCATTTGTAAACAGACCAAATCTAAACAACTGCCGGCTCCCAGAAGTAGTTCACGTGTACCTACTGCTCCCTTTCAGTTGGTACATTGTGATGTAGTAGGTCCAATGAGTAAAAAGTCTCTGGGAGGTGCTCGGTTCTTCCTACTTTTAGTAGATGATTTTAGTAGATATACATTCTGCTATTTACTAGAAAGGAAGTCTGAGGTTTTTCAAACTCTTAAAGATTGGTCTGCTCTTGTTGAGCGACAGTTTGGGTATTCTGTAAAGAGGCTGCAATCAGATCGAGGCAGTGAATTCCTTTCTGGCAATGTGCAGCAATGGCTTCAGAGGAAAGGGATTGTGCATAGAACTACTGCTGCCTATGCTCCTTTCCAGAATGGAATTGCTGAGTGCTGGGATCATTCAGACACTAATGCATAGTCTGCTTGCAGATGCAGACCTTCCCCTGAGTTTTTGGGGAGAAGCAGTATTAACTGCATGCTATCTCCATAACAGACTGTGGAGTTCAGTGGTGCAAGCCACTCCTTATGAGTGCCTGTACGGAAAACAGCCCTATTTAGCCCATTTGAAAGTTTTTGGGAGTTTTGCATGGGTTCATATCCCAAAGAACCAACGTAAGAAAGGAGAGCCAAAAGCTCAACGTTTGAGGTTCGTGGGGTATGAAGACTTTTGCAAAGGGTATCGGTTCTTCAAGGGTGGCACCAGTTGTGTGATATCAAGGAATGCCATGTTTGAGGAGCACGCAAATTGGGCACGCGTGCAGGCAGCTTCTGAGTTTCATCCTTCTGCTTCTGACTTGGTTTTTTCTCAGTCAGAACAGCCTTCAGCCTCTGCTACTGACTCCTCGTGTGTCAAAACTGAGGAGGAAGATTTTTCAGAGGGGAGGGCTGTAAGAGAAGTTGTAGAAGTGCAAATAGGGGAGGATGAACGGAAATATACAAGAAAGAGAACTCGTAGTGTCGAGGAGAATAATGGGTCCATGCCTGAAAGTGTTAGTTTAAGAAGATCTGAAAGGAAAAATAAGGGGGTTCCCCCAAAAAGGTTTACTCCTGACACGTCTTTGTCAGTGCGTGCTTGTCTGGCAACATGCGAGCCTAACAGCTTTGCTGAGTTAATGCAAATGTCTCGCCAGAATGCACAGCCCTGGTGGAAGGCGATGCAGGAGGAAATGGACTCTATTGCCCAGCATAATGTATATTCCCTCTGTGAATTGCCCAAAGGTGTGACACCCATAGATTGCAGGTGGGTGTACAAGGTTAAAACAACTAATGATGGACAGGTTAAACACAAGGCTCTCCAGAAATGTAAGATGAAAAAATTGTAAGGCAGTAAAATCGCCAATGGTTACTGGGTTTGTAAAGAATGTAGAAGATGAACTGTTCCCAGATATATAAAACCCTTTATTGTTACAATACACAACCAAATGCTTAATAGAATAGGACTGATGGGTCCTGTAGTGGTAAAAGAGGAAGCAGCTACTCATCAAGTAGGGGAGTGTCAAGATATGTAATTGGTTAGTGTTACTTGATGCTGCGCTGCTTCTTCTGCTCTTGCACTTTAAGATTAAGGTGTAGAGTGAGATGAGGCTACGCAGCTGTATGTTAATTTTATGTGTTTGACTCAGGCACTTGTAGAGTAATAATGTACAGCTGCGTAGAGTGTATATAAGCAGTTTGGAGAAACTGCTCTTTCTCTCTCTTTCCTTGTGTCTCCTTGCTGTGTTGGTTTGTATATTGCTCTGCTGTTTTACTGTTTGACTTTATCATGTTTTGCTAAATGCCTTAACTTGTTATCTGCAATAAACCTTTTGTACTTTTTCTTTATTGCAGTTTGAAGTGGCTGTTTTTCCTCTAGGCTGTAGTTTTATTGCCAGAGGTTTTTTTGGAGGTCCTTGTTTGTTTAAACAAGTACCCCAGATATAAGGCTCGCTATAGGCACGCAGCCGACATTACCTACATACTTTCAAGTGTCTTACATGCTTTAATCTTAAAGAGCTGTCCAAAAGACTTTTACCCTTAACCATTTAAGCCTTACATCGGATGAGGTTGCTTGGCCACCTATTAGTATGTAGAGCGATTATAGAATTAAAAAAATAATATTATAGAATTTAAACTAATAAACTGACCTTTTGCATAAAAAGGAAAAGGAAAATTGTACTGGAAACCATGAAGAAGCTGGTTCAGTGAACAATTTGCTATCCCTTTTCTCCTTATGCTTTGTATCTCAAATGTGGTAACATGAAAATGGCTACAAGACCATATCAACACCTAGCATCCTAGGACTTGCTGCTAATGCCTCTCCAACCCTTTTCTTTTTCTGGACACACAGTATAAGCTCACATATAAGCTAACTTTCTGATGGGGGGGGGAACCCCTTGCAGTTTTTCCCTATATATCAGGGATAGGATATTACCTTTGTGTCCATTGTTTGTTTCTTTCCTCAAAATTTTCCAGAGACCTGCAGCTGATGGCTCATGGACTGGCATTGGTTTATGGACCAATGTAGTACTGTAGTCCTGATATAAACAATACCATAGTTAATCTAACTATCCTTTAAGCTTTTCACAATGCCTAAATAAAACAAGCACAGAAATATATAAAGTCTCTGATCTAGCATTGCTCTGGGACACAGTGGAGCTAGTCCTAGCTTCCCAGTACTTCTTGGAGCCTTAATACCACAGTGAGGTGAGCCTGCCAGAAGTAATTGATAGGGGTTAATCCCCAGAGGACACTTTGGCAAAAACTTCTCAAAGCTGGAGCTGGCCCTGAGTGTATGTGAGGTGGGGAGATAGAAAAGTGAGGTGATTAAAATTGTTGAGAAGATCATAAGACTTTTCACATTGCTTAATCCATCTTTCTTCCATCAGAATATCCGTGTACGTTGTGTGACTGGAGTTGGATTCTCTATGCCGTCAGGGAAGATCAAAGGCAATTTGGGCTCCCGTTTCCTGATGGTGGATGGTGAAAAAGTCCTCACTGGATCCTACAGGTGAGCTGGTCTTTTATTTCATGTTTGAACATGTTTACATGTGTGTGTGTGTATGAGTGTATCTGTATCTATAAATATATATGTGTATCTATACATGTCTAGAAGCTATACATCTAATTTACCTACAGAATTGAGAACATGTAACTTGTCCCAAACCTTTCCAATTTAATTTTATTCATTTATTCCTAGTTGATCGTAGGAAACTGCCATATGAAGCTCACCTAGCCATTTATCTTCCTAACCAAGAATTGTATTTTTACTGGCAGGAGCTCTTCAGAGCCTTAAGCTAAGATGGGGTAGCTATCTTGGTTCCTTCCAGATGTTGTTGGATTACAGCTCCTGTCATCCCTGTTCAGTGACTATGGTGGCTGGACTGTGGAAATTGGAGTCTGCCAACACCTAGAGGGCATCTAACCATGTAGTCTTTTTACAAGCAGAGCACTAATTTGATACATATTTTGCTAAATTTAAGCCCCTGAAGCAGGAATATTAAGGAAATAAGGGTGTCTGTTTCGAGTAAAAAGTAGGATGCCTATGTGTCAGAGAGCAAAATATTAAGAGTTCAGATTTACTATCTAGTTCTGAGCATGAAGCTATTTAAGCCAAAACAAAAGAGATAATGAGAAAATGTTCCAACATAAAAACAGTAAACAATGGTCAAAGTATAGAGAACAAAACAAAAAAGGCATGAGTACGATAGTGTTAATTTGGGTCATGCAGTCATCTGATGGCTGATCCAATCCGATACAGGCAATCAGAAATGGTGGCTATTGACATTCTCAAGTGATTGGTCCGTTAAATGGTCTTCTATGAATCTCACTTCCCATTGGAGGGGGAAGATTATTGTAGACATTAAAGGAGACTAGTTAATCCATCTCTAATTAGACAGGTAGAGGCTAGAGACAGTATAAAAGCTGAGACATAAAAACAGACTGTTTACAATAGTCACCAACATGGGAAAGCTTAGCTTCATCAAACAGTTTTTGTATGTCTGATGCTGTTCCTAGCTGGTGAATACTGTTAGAATGCTACTAAGAAAGAGACAAGGAGTACCTCTTATCTGAATATCTAATAGGCTATATTATAGGCTATAAACAGATAGGTATTCAAGTTCCTCTATGATTTAATGTATAAAAATGCCAGCTTGAGATAGAACAGATGATATAAAATATTCCTTACAAATGTAAGTCGATATGGATTTTGTGATAGCCCTGTATATTTGTAATGTTAATAAAATAGCCTAAAAATCAGTAAGGTGCCTGCTCATTCTCCAGTATTAACTATTCTGAGATTCCAATACTTGTTTTCTGGAGGAAAATGATGGAGTGACACCTTGCGCAAAGCTCTGTCAAGGAGAGGATGTGGCACATGATGATTTGTGATCCCAAATAAAGGGAACCAGTGAAACTGCTCTCTGGACAAAGGGAGATGCAGTGAAGAGTTGTGGAGTCCCCTCCTGGTGATTTGAATTGCCATGTAAGTAGTGGTTGATCGCAGGTGAAGGGGATTGTTGTATTCATCAAGCCTGACTGTGCACACAGCCAGCTTTTAAAGATACAGACTCTGCTAAGCCTCTTGCTTTCATCTAGAATTTATACAGCTATAAGTGAACTTTATAAGCCTTCCTAATGTGGATGCAATTTGTAACTTCTGCAACAACTGTCTTCCTGCAACATCAAAGCACTGTAAGTAACTGTCTTGGACTTTTGTTTTTAAAAGGCTTTTTTAAAAAAGCTTTACAACATAATGCAAAAAACAAAGCTCAAGAGTTCTTAAGAACTGACTAGGATTTGAATCATTGCTAAAATACCATTTAAAGACTTCATAATACTGCTTAAAGACTTTATAAAAGAGTTTTTTTATGAGAAGGAGCTTTTATTTATCTTAGACCAAAACATCAGCAAGGTCAATTTTGGGAACTTAAAGTGAAAGGGGGCCAGACTGCTGTGTATGTGATAGTATGCTATAAATAGTGCGTGCATAGAGAAAGCTGAGTAAAGACTGACATCTGGTGACCAAAAGAAGCTATAGCAACCAATTGAATTTTTCTTTTTTCCCCTCATTTTTGAGATGCCTTTTAATTATTATTTTTTCCTCATTCTTTTATGTCTGAACTATAATTTTTGTGAGCTTCAACGTGAGATCCAAAACAAAGAGATCTGAAAGAAGAGGAACTTTAAAGTTTTCATACAAATGTACAGACACGTCTCAAAAATATATTGAAGAGCTCCAGGCCCTAAAAACACAGATAAGCCCAATGGGGATTCAGAAAGCAAAGATGGGAAGAGATCTCATGGCAGAATTTGGAAAGGGCTGAGATGAAAAAGATGAAATCAGAGATTGGGGAAATGAAACAGCCTCTAATGCAGATGGCATCAGACATGAAACAAATAAATGAAAGTATTCAGCAGTCTGTGATGCAGATGGCTTTGGACACGTAACAAATAAATCAAAGGAGTCAGAATCTTGAGCAAAAAACTGACCATTTGGAACTCAGAACAGAGAAACTTGAAAAAAAATGTGAGAACAAGATTTAGGTATTTTTTCCTTAATGGAACAGCAAAAAAGAGAGAAGTACCTATGCTTTAGAGCCATACCTGAATAAGCAAATGAAAATATCCATGAATACATGGTAGAGGCAATAGCAAATCTTCAAGACAAAAAAAAGGAAGACACAGAAATAGACCACTTTTTTTTTGCATCTCTTTATGTGCAGCAAGATACAGAAATCTACTAAGAGATATGATTGTAAATTTTGTCTGAAAGCAGACCAGAGACCAAGTTGTGCAATGCCAGTTTGAGAGCAGAGTGAAGACTGATGAAGTTGAACTAGTGGTATTTAAGGAGCTACTGACCAGGATTTTATGCAAGAGAAAGGAATATACTTTTTTGGTAAGTTGAAACAAAAGAATATCCCATTTATGTGGGAGCAGTGAAAAAGAACCTCCTTTAATTTTAAGCTAAGAAGATTTTCAATGAATACTGTACAAAAACCTAAAGAATTTATACAGAAATAGGAAAAAAAAAACCTGGAGCAACCAGGAGCTCAAGGAGAAGAAGAGGAAGTTCAGAAATCTGCATCAGATCAAGATTTGACCAAGGACAAGCATAAGACATTGGATGGAGAAGAAGATGAAACTAGAGGTGCATGAGGAATAGACTATTCCAAATTGTCTGACATGGTTTTGACATGTATGACATGGAATATGAGGGTCTAAATATACCTCAGAAAAAAAGATTAAAATATTTAATTCTCTGAAAAAATTGAAACAAGATGTAATCCATCTCCAAGAAACTCATGTAAGAAGAAGGGATATTAAGCACTTATGTTATCCCAAATTAGGCAAGGAATTTATTGCAGAATAACCTAAGAAGAAAAATGGAGTTATTATCTGTGCGAAACCCAATTTGTCATTTGAAATTGTTATTTGAAGACCAGTAGACTAGGTATGTTGTGGTTGAAATTGACAGTTGTGAGACTAAAATATTAATAGTCTAGTTTATACTCCTATATACAATAAGGGAATGTTTATGAGAAGCTAATGGGCAGACTAATGAGTTACTCATTTGAGAATCTGATGCTTCTCAGAGATTGAAATGCCATGACTTCCCCACAGCTGGAAAGATTTTCTGAGAAAAATAAGATTAGACAAGGAAACCTCCCACAAGCTTTTTTTCCCCTTCTTTTGGATATGATAGACAATTTCAGGCTGGTGGGTTCTTGGAAATTTAAGCATGGAAATACCAAAGATTCTACTTTTTTTCCCCAAAAGACATAAATCTTTTTCAAGAACAGATGTGTTTTTGATTTCAACAACTCTGGCCAATGATACATTGAAAACTGATAGTTTGCCTATGACTTTTGAGATCATAATCCTGTGGCTTTAATTTTGAGGGGGAAGAGAATGAGAGGGAGTTGGAGAGTGAATGAATCTTTTGTCCAAAATGAAAATGTTTTTAAAACTTGTAGGAAAAGAGCCAATGTGAGGTAGTGGTTTGAATGTTGGCATTTAAAAGGCCAGAGTCTTAGTAGACTATAAGCTGAACATGAGTCAGGAGTGTGATGCAGCAGCTAAAAGAGCCAATGTGATTCTGGGCTGCATGAATAGGAGTATAGTGTCAAGGGAAGTGATAGTACCACTCTATTCCACTTTGGTCAGACCACACCTTGTTACCATGGCGTACATCCCTATCATGTGGCTTAGTATGATTGGAAAGAATTATAATTAACTGGCGTGAAATATTTAAAAAATGCACTTATGACTGGGAAACATGTGGCAAGCAGGACTCTGGCTATATGCCTGGGTTAGGTCAGCATGGTCTCAGCATGACTAAGTCATAAGGTCAAGATGAGTTAAGCAAGAAAGCCTGGAGTAAACAGATTTCCAGTAGTCATGTCAGTGACCCAACATCTAAGTACAATAGCCCACAAAACCACCCAGATGCAGCAGGCAAGCACCCCTGCTGTGTATATTTCCTACCAAAACCTTCGCCATTCACGTTACCCAACTGAGACATTAAGAGGCTGCCAGGACTCCCATCCATGCTTTGTCACCTGAAGTTAAGACCATTCGTCCATTCCAGACCCCTTTTGTTTGCTCTGCCAGAGAGCAATTAACGCATTCCCCTTCAGGGCAGGAAATAGGGTACTTAAACCCTGACTCCAAGTCCAACAATTCATAGTACCTTGAACACACATAGGTGTGTCACTCTGTCCATTAGCTCCCTGTGCCCTGTGCTACCCACAAACTCTTGTTTGAGTCTTCTTGCTTCAATCTTCTGCTTCTAGAATGGTAACTATCACCCACTTCAACCCAAAATATCTCGCTATCCAACCTTTCTCACTTTTACCTTCGCTAGCCTTGTGTGATTCATGAGACTGATTGCTTGCATGTGTCTGTGAATCCCCTAATAAAACATTCTCTTGACTTTCAACTGGTGTCCTACAGTTAATACTGGTATACACAGGTGAAAAGGTCCCATGATTATTCCCTTCTTGCAGGCTTCCTTTGATCTGTAACTCCCCAATCTTTCTAAGAAGACATTGGCACTGCTAGAGGACCTCAAGGTCTCCCAGCTTTTAGGGAAACAACCCGGAATACTGTGTCCAGTTCTGGGCGCCATAGTTCAGGAAGGATATTGATAAGCTGGAACATGTCTAGAAGAGGGCAACCAAAATGATAAGAGGCCTGGAAACCATTCCCTGTGAGAACTGGCTTAGGGAACTGGATATGTTTAGCCTCAAGAAGAGAAGGTTAAAGCAGGAACATAATAGCTATGTTTAAATATTTGAAGGGATGTCATGTGAAGGACGGAACAAGCCTATTTCCTGCTGCATCAGCAACTAGGACATGAAGCAGTGGCTTCAAACTTCAGCAAAACAAATTCCATCTAAACACTAGCAAGAACTCCCTGACAGTAAGAGCAGTTCAATAGTGGAATATGCTGCCTTGGCGTGTGGTAAAGTCTCCTTCTTCTGAGTTTTTTTAAGAGAGGCTGGATGGCCATCTGTCAGGAGGGCTTTGATATTGTGTTCCTGCATGTCAGGGAGTTGAACTCAGTGGCCCTTGTGGTCTTTTCCAGCTCTATGATTCTGTGATCTTCTGGTAATTGATCAACAACATTATAGAATCAAACTGACTGAAGAATGAACAGCTGAAGGTTATAGTTTTCAGTAGTTCTCTTATAGGTGTATAGTAGAGAGATACAAAATGTATAAACATTTGCATAGTTTTGCATTGACAAAATCTGACTTTAAGCAACAGTTGTGCTCAGATGATGAACACTTGGTTGATAAGATTATAAACACTTATTAAAATTAGACATGGAGGAAGATGTGGTTAAAGATTGTATGATACAGTGGGCATAATATACAGTTGGAACAATGGGTGAAAATGTGGTTGCAGGGAATTAAATGTATATTATGATCACAGAGAGAATTTTTATAAGATGGTGCATCATTGGTATTTGACACCAGAAAAACTGCTCACAATGCATAAAGAGATTTCTAATAGATGTTGGAAATGTGAGCAACAAGTGGGATCTTTTTTTCACATGTGGTAGAAATGTGAAAAGACCAAAAAATCCCGGAATCAAATACACATTATGCTGTATAAAATGTTGAAAGTTAACATTCAGTTAAAACCTGAATTGTACTTGCTGGGACTAGATCAAATGGAGAACAGTAAGATATGTGACCATTGCAGCATGACTACTCTATGCAGAGAAATGGGAGAACACAGAGATCCCATTGAAGGAGGACTGATTGCTAAAAATATTGGAGTTAGCTGAAATGGACAATATTGTTAAGAGAAAAATCAGTGGTGACTTTTGCTAAAGACTGGGAACTTTTAATATGCTTTTTGCAAGAAAAAGAATATAATATGTTGACTGTATGATTCAACAATTAGTATTTTTGGCAGTTGAAGTTTTTGATTGGTACCTGTAATTAGAGAAGTTCCTCTTACATAGAATTATCTATAATCTGTATTAGGAAAGCTGGAAAACCTTTTTTAAATATATTTAGGGTTTTGTTATTAGTAGGTAGCATAAGCTTTGTCTTTTTGTGTCTTTTTGTTGTTGTAATTTGTTGTTTCTCTTTTGTTTTGTTTGTGTGTATTATGAAAACCTGCAATTAAATGACATTCCAATACTTAAGAGGGCTTATGTGGAGTGTCAGTGCTAAATCTGCCTCTCTGAATGATACCATTGGTCACAAGTTGAGAGCCAAGTTACCAAAGGTGATGAGGGAGACCTCCAAATAAATACAAAACAAAACAAAAAAAATCAAAGAACCCTCAGTCTTTCAGTCTTAAGAGATGAGGTAGTGAACCATGTCTTTCTCAGTCCTTTTGAGATCTCTCAAAGCACTGAGTACTGAACTTGAGACCTTTTATGCTTCATGGAGGAAAATGCTATCTGTGGCTACCAATCACGATAGACATACATTAACTTCAGTACAGAGGCAT
This sequence comes from Ctenosaura bakeri, assembly GCA_948474755.1. Taxonomy (NCBI): domain Eukaryota; kingdom Metazoa; phylum Chordata; class Lepidosauria; order Squamata; family Iguanidae; genus Ctenosaura; species Ctenosaura bakeri. The sequence goes on along the minus strand of CAOLHI010002379.1, from coordinate 188,958 downwards.
TATGACTCTTAATAACAATTGTTAAGAAACATGAGCGGGAGGGTAATATTGTACTCATGTCCTGCATCTTGCTTCTCATTAGGCTTTGTGAGCCTCCAGGTTTATGCTCCTCTAGATGCTGTGGAATTCAGTTCTCTTCACTACTGGTTATTCCGTCTACAGCTGATAAGATTTATCTTCCAAGAGCATCTGAAGGGCCATGGTTGCCCACCCTTGAGAGATGTTTTTTTGATGACTGAGCCTGGCTTTTCTTATGCTTTCAACACACATGTTCTATCACTGAACATTAATCTATCTGCTGGCAAGCAGAGAAGTAAAAAAAAAAAGATAATCAGGCCCTACATGAGTGAAAGTATTACTACCATAATTTAAAGACCACCCTTTTGCATATGAACAAACCTGTGCCTTCAGGACGTCTGTTGAAGCCCTTCTTTGGGTTTCTCTGCCTGCTGAGATTAGGTGGGTAGTCACAAAGGATAAACCCTTCTCAATAATAGTGTTTCCTTGGAAATGCTCTCAATACATCCATGTGCCTGACACATAATCCTATGAGCTTTAGATGCCATTAAAAAATGTCTTTACTCACCCAGGTTTTAAGTTTTATTCAGTATACATTGCTAAAAGACTCTTCAATAATTTTAATAGTGGACTGCTTCATCTGCTGGTGCTCTATAATAATAGTTAACTGTTCTTAACATTTTGCAGCTGCTGTTAAGATATTTTTATGTTAGCATATTAACTCTGTTTCTCTTTTCCATCTAAGTCTAAAGAAGCTGTTTTAGTACTAAATCAGTGTCTAATAAATGGAAGCACAATCCAGAAAAGGATGAATCAGTTAAAAGGTAGTAGGTATAGGGATTTAGCCCTTTACTGGGTGAGCTTACTTAGGTTCAGGGCTTGAGTGTACTCCTGAATCAGCTTTGAGCCTTCATATTGACATGGCACAAAAGTTTCTTATTATGACTGTTTCACTAACTGTAAGTCTATGTATGGCCACAGTTCAAAGTGCTGATCGTGATCTATACTGCCTTATATGATTTCCATCCAGACCATCTGAAGGACCCTCCCCAGGGTAGTCAGCCATTTAGGGGAAGCCTTTTTCTACAAGTGGGTAGGTGGGAGAGGTAAACAAGTCATCACACTTATCAGGGAGATACTCTGCCATGTAGATATTCAAACTAATAGTTTGTCCCCAGATTAGAAAGGGTTGTCCCTCTTGAGCTCCTTCGTTTATTAATTTTGTCCTACATCTGTGTCTCAAATGTGCCACCATGACATAAGAATCTATTTAAAAAATTTAAAATGAGAAATTTACATACAGTAGAATAATTAAAAATTACTTTCATCAAAGCAATAACCAAAGACATAGCAAGCCGACAAGAACCAGAATAGTATCAACCCCTCTTTTAAAAATGGAAATCTGTTTAGTTGTATTTTATTTACTTACCATTTTTTAGTTGCATCTGTTTATTAATCATGTTTTGAGCTGTGCTGGATCCCAGTTTTGTGGGATACAGTGAATATAAATGAAATGACTAAAAAAATTGTTGCAGAAACTACATTGCAGCTTTCATTTTCTGCCTAAAAGTACTAAAAGATGGATCAAGCCAAATTTCCAAAGATAAGAATGATAGTTTGAGTGCTTCCACCGAAACAACTCTATCCCATGGCTCTACCTTATGTACTTTAAGGATGCACAAAATAACTTTGATTGGTTATTTCCATTTCTGGGTAGATTCATGTACCCAGACTACGTTCAAGTAATCTGGACTCAAACTATTTAAAGATTTATAGATTAAAAGCCCACTTTAAACTCTTGCATACATTTAGGTTCAGTACATCTGCTACAACATTGGTTTAATATGTTCATAAAACTAGGCCCCCATTAGCAACCTTGTTATTATATTCTACACTAATTGTAACTTCCAGATGTAATTCAAATCAGCTCCATGTATACAAACTTAGCCTGTGTCTGGTTCTGCCAAAGGAATAATCTGAAAGACAACTTCTGAGGACAAATAGGAAGATACAGATAGACGTTATGATTTTGTGCCCATTTTCTAACTCTGTCAGGAATTTCCTCACTATCTAGGTTTTATAGATTATTCCTAGTGATGAAGTTATCAGCGCTCACTAATTTTAACATTGCACATTCAGCTTTGCAAAGCCTGGTATGTGCATTTACAAATAACAAACATAAACTTAATATGTTATTTTGTTGAATATCCAGGGGTAGGATTGTGAAATTCTCAGGGAAAAATCTTCTAATACTACTCTTAAAAATATATTCTAACCAATAATTTTTGAGAATTCATTCTTTAATACTTGTAAAATATATATTTTTAAAATTCCTATTTATTGTGTTTCTTCAATACATCTTTAAAAACCATGAATATTTCCAACTGTTAATGTGAAAATGAGGGAAGAGTTGTAGATTTCCCAAGTCAACCCTCCCTGGACTCTGTGAAGACCCAGAGACAAGAAGAACCTGGCTCTCTAGAGGGTCTTTGGCTGGTAGTGGCAACAAGGATGTTTCTTTCTAATAATTCAGCTTCTTTTGGGCAAGGAAGAAGGGAGAGTAAGAGCAGAGGGAAAGATGAAGAAGGGCAGTAGTGGTAGGGAAGAAAAGAGATGATGGCTGTGATGGCACAAAGGAGGATGGAGGAGAAGGGTGGCTTTGGTGGGTAAAGAAATAGAGGACAGAGGGAAGGTGCATTTTGAGGGGATGGTAAAAGCTCAATAACATTCTGAAATGTTTTGTAAAGTTTGTAAATCATCTACAGTGCTCAGACAACCTTGCTAGCACTCAGGAATGATCTCAAAGTTGAATACAAAATATTATTTAGAGAAGTGATAAAAAATTAGAAAATTCTCAGAATGTCTCAGAGAATAATCATTTGGAAAATATTCTGAGAATATTCTCATTTCCAGAGAATATTCTCTGAAGATTAGCCTAACACTATTATTCGGTGGGTTGGATGGGGGTTAGTTCATTCTCCAGCTACTGTGGTAGACGTCCCTATATGGCAAGTGTTTGAACATGAGGAAGTATCTCTTTATAACTGCAATTCTTTAACAGTATCTTCTATGTTTCATAGTTTCACATGGACCTCATCTCACATAGACAGAAACATTGTCTTGTACTTGACTGGGCAGCATGTGGAGATGTTCGATATTGAATTTCGTGAGCTCTATGCCATTTCAGAGGAAGTCAGCCTTTACAAAGAGCTGAACATTCCATGTCCTTTCCGACCTGGAATCGGGAAACTAGGATTTTCCTCTTCTACTGTGGCCCGGAAGGCCATCAACCCAAAATATGGACTGGTGGTAGGAATTCCCCCGGGGGAAATGATGCGTTGGGCCTCCCGCCAGAGGAAAGAGTCACAAGGGAAACTAGAAGGAAGGGAAGAAGAAAATGAATCAAATAAACGACTACATTGTTTTCTGAATGACCTTATAACAGTGGAGCAGGTTCTGCCAGAGATTGAGCCTCCACTCGAGGACCTGAACAGAGCAAACCGGAGTCCTCAGAAGTTACTTTCCCAGTTCCATCTAGACTGGAAATATAAATCCAAATCCAGAGAGTCCATACGTGATAAGAAAGATGATATTGCCAATGGGGAAGCCGGTTCCAAACAAAGCAGAGCAAACAGATTTGGAAGCGGATTTTTCAGAAGGACCAAGCGACCATCACCTTTGAATACTGATGCCAATTCTGTTACCAGTGAGATTGCTGAAGACTTTGTGATTGTGAAGGTGCCAAAGGAGAGCCAGACCAGCTTTCGCCCTGTTAGTGTCCATAGCAGTGTGGGCAATTCAGGTAAATCTCCCTGGAGAAACCTCTTTTTAAAAAACTTTTTTAAAATTTATATATTTATGGAATGGTTTTTTTTAAACAATTTTCATAGTACTTACTAACATATATCAATAACTAAAATAAATGGAGTAGGGAGGGAGAAAAGCTTCTGGGAGGGGATACAATTGAAAGAAACAGTCATAACAAAGATTATACATGCTTACAGCACTAGCTTTGCCTATAAGATCAGCAAAAATCAGATCCTTGATTTCAAGGCTTACCCAAATGTTTCTAAATATACTGATCAGATTTTTAGAAACATGTCCATGTACTGAAGACTTGACAAGCGTGATACTTTTTCTCTTACCAATGAATTTTGGTTACTTTTTCAAGATACCCTTTGTAAAAACATACCCTTCTTCTTTTTCTAACATCCTTTTTCATTTCCCCAAAGTAATGCATAGTAATGATCCCACAATATATTTTTACTCATCTACACTGAAAGGGTGAAGTGAGAAGAGGGCAACTCTTTCAAAAATTATTATCATCCAGAAGTCTGACTTTTTGGTTTGACCTCATCCTACAGCTTTGTTTTTAAATGAGTGTGACATATGGGGTTAATGGGAGAGATTTCCAGTTCTTTCCCTTTTGTAAACTGAATATGATAATCAGGTTTCTTTGAGTCCAAGGAGGAGGCAGGTTGTCATCCTGAGTAGTATGAATGTGATTCAGGTGTATTAAAAACTGTGAAATGCCTCTGCCCATCTCAGATTTGTTGTGACAAGCAAGGGAAATATCTGTATTCAAAGAGCATCAGTGGGCTGAATCCTAAACAGAAGCTTTCTGTTCTATTTAAGCCTTTCACAAAACTCCTTGATACATTTAGACTGTAATCCTATTACCCTAGTAACATACCCCAAGGGACATAGGAAGGAACAGATTTCGTGCTCTAAGGTCTTTGACAATGCCCAACAGAGCACTAATCACGGGGAGTGGAGGGTCCAATGGCCAATCCCACCCCCTGGCTTTTGCAGAGATTGTTGCAGTGACTTCTCCCTGCAGGTCAGAATTTTGACTTTCAGGTGGGGGCAAAAACAAGTGGTGGTAGGAAGAGAGGGGAAAGCCTAGATCCACTGGATCTCTAGCATGCTCCCACAGAGAAATTAAATATGCCTCATCTAATTTCCTCCCATTGTTTGTATTAGAGGAGTTGTTTCCCCATGAAGTTTGGAAGGAGCTACTGGGGAAAGAAAAGAGAGTCAAAAGCCACCCATGAAGATAATTCCGCCCTGCTGGCAATACCCTTACAGTACCTGTTTTGGAAATGTGAAAGCTTCTGATAATAGAGCATTCTCTCCTCCAGCTGTTTTAGAACTGCAGCCTTACAAGCTGCTTTAGTAGCTTTTATTGACTGGCATAAGTTATATAGATGTCAGTTGTTTCCTCTAAAGTCAATCCTTGCACTACCCAGCCCAAAATCTGGTAGTGACCAGTACAAGAGAAAGAGCTGGAAAACTAACATATCCTATGGAAGAGGAACACAATCAACCCTCCACGTGCACAGGTTTATCATTCATGGATTTGATTATTCATGGATTATTTGCTGCCACCTCTGCTGCTGCCCTACACCATTTTTAATAGAGACTTATAAGTCTTGCCTCATATTTGCAGTCTCTCTGCAAGCCCCACAAGACTGAGAGACTGTGAACAGGAGGCGAGGCTTATAAGTCCCTATTAAAAATAGTGTAGGGCAGCAGCAAAGGCCACAACAAGACCTCTCAGCCTCCCACTTCTGCCTTGCAAAGGAACCCCATCGCCTCAAATGCAGAACCTAGTGACTGGCATGCTCCCCACTGCAGATTCAAATGTATTGTGCACTCTACATTTGAATCCATGGTTGTTTGAATCTGCTTCCCTCTCCTTTTTGTGTACGTGGTGTCTATAGATGTTTGCAGTTTTTCCACTTTCACGGGGGTCCTGCAGCCCAATCCCCTTGAATGTGGAGGCCAACTGTAAACTGCAGCTGGAGAGAAGTGTCTTATCCTGTCAAAATCTAGGAGCCAAGGTCATTCTAGGAACCAAGAAAACCTCAAATACGTTCTTAAGTACAAAGGGAGACTGAATACCAGTGAGTGACAGTTGTGCTTGAGGCACAAAGTTTGAAAACAAAGTACCTTTCAGTCAAAACCATTTAAAAACATTTGCCTCTTAAATCAAAAAATCTGTTCTGGGAATCAATACTGAAGTGATCAAAAAGTATAAATCCATAAACATGCCAAATAATGTGAGAAAAACCAAACTGTAAAATCAAAGGGGACAAACTGTACTAGACTAGACAGTTCACAGTTTAATAGAAGCCTTTTTTCATGTGGCCAGAGCAGCCTTTGTCAGCCTCATTCCTCACCTAGGACTGGTAAAAGTTGGAGTCCAGTTCATATGGAGGAAACCATATTGAGGAAGGCTGGAAGAAGATTTTCCTTACTGAAGATCCTCTGCTGTTGAGGTAGAGAAACTGGAATAATAAAGGAAATTCTAGCTGGACCTTTTGAGAGGAATCTAATTTTTAGTGTGGACATGTTGGTTAGAAGTACCAGAATTACTTACTGGAGTATGAAATGTGAACAGAGAATTTATTTACTTAATGCATTTTGTGGCCTTTCTTGAAGATAAGGAATCTATTTCTTTGGAGTGGAAATCTCTACAACACAAAGCTTACATGGGTTAATACACTTTGGCAGTTTTGTTTCTCAATAGACAGAAAGCAAGTTATGTTTTGCAACAGTGTATTAAATTGACCAAAGGGCACACAGCAACCCCTAGTGACACAATCAGAAAATAACAGAGGATACATTCTTCTGTTGCCTACCTTTTTTGAAGATGTAAATTATGAAAGAGTCCATTTGATTTATGTCAGTTCGCTGCTCTAAAACATCTTCACTTTGTCCTTTACAAGTATCTAGTCCAAAGTGAGGATGGTCAGCAAAATTTTCTGCATGCAAAAAATTACTATTTCACTTAAAAAAGAAAAGTTTTTTCATATTTATTTTTCCAGTAATTAAAGCTTAGAAATAGCAATTCATAAAAAGTGCCTAGTAAGTGTATTGATACGTTATTTATTTATTTATCTATTTATTTCTTGCCTTTCTCCCACCATATTATCCAAGGCAGCATGTAACCTTTTAAAAACACGATACAATTAAAAAGCTCTTAATGCAAGTGTTAAAACATAATGAAACTAGACCTCTATTTTTTGAAAAAATGTTGAAAATGCAAGCTGAAAGCAATTTTAAAGATACATTGTTATTGTGTATCTTTACATCATTTCTGACTCATGCTAACCTTAAGGCAAATCTATCAGTGGGTTTTCTTGGCAAGATTTGTTCAGAGGAGGTTTGCTTTTGCTATCCTCTGAGGCCAAGAAAGTGTGACTTGCCCAAGGTCACCTAGTGGGTTTCCATAGCTGAGTGAGGATTCAAACCCTGCTTTCAAAGGTCATAGTCCAACACTCAAACCACTATCCTACACTGTATCTCCATTTTGCATCTCTAAAAATACAAAACATGATAAAATACAAACAGCCTCATTAAAAACTCTGCCTTCCACAACATATTAAAAACCAAAGACAGCAAGGAGAGGGCCAACTGCACCTTCCAGGAAATAGCTTTCCACAACTTGGAAGAAGTCACTGAGAAGGCTCTTTCTCATGTCCTCACCAGGAGTGCCTGTTATGGTGATGGGACAGAAAGAAAGCCTTCCCGTGCCAATCTTAGAGTCTGGCCAGTCTATCATAGGGAGATACATTTTTCAAATAGTCTGCACACAAGCCATGTAGGGCTTTAAAGGTCACAACCAGCACTTTTAATTCTGCTTAGAAACAGATTGACAGCCAGTGTTTCAGTAAGGGATTATAGGATCCCTGCCCCAGTCAGCAACCTGGCTGCAGCCTTTCGGACCTGGTGAAGTTTCCAAACAGTTTCCAAAGGCAACCCCACATGGAGTGTTACAGTAGTTCAAATAGGATGTAATCAAGACATGTGTCACCATAGCCGGTGTCCCAACAAACAGGCACAGCTGGCAAACCGGTTTTATCTATGCAAAGGCAGTCCTGGTCACTGCCAAAACCTGGGCATCCAGACTCAGATCTGAGCCCAGGAGCACAGCCAAGCTGAAAATCTGAAATTTCATGGGGAATATAACTTCATCCAACACAGGCTGAATCCCTATTCCCTGATCTACCTTACAACTGACTAGGAGCACCTCTGTTTTGTCTAAATTAAGTTTCAATTTATTTGCTCTCATCTAGTCCATTACTGACAGCAGACACTGGCCTAGTAAAGAGACAGTTTCCTTAGAATTAGATTGGTGCATATCAGTGACATCCAACCTCCACACTTCAGATAATCTGTCCCAATGGTTTCATGTTCATGTTAAATAGCATGGAAGACAAAACTGAGCCCTGAAGCCAATGGGCATGGGATTCAATGTGCATCCCCCAGCACTATCCTCTGAGTCCGACCCTCAAAGAAGGACTGGAACCACAGCAGAAGAGTGCCCCCGAGTTATAAATGACTTCCACTTCTATACTCTAGCTACCCAGAGTAGTTGAAGGCAGGTAATATTTGAACATTGGCTAATGTCTTGGTCATGTTGTAAAAATCTCATTTGCAACAGAGATCCTGTGAAATCTTAAAAACTAACAAATTAATAGTAGTTTGAGGTTTTGTGGTCTATATGCCACTTCATCTCTGGCAATAGTCCATGAAATCTCATGCTGCAGTAAATTTCTTATTCTATAAGATGCCAGAGTTTTGTTGGCTTTGCTGCAACAGACTACCACAGAAACCTCTTTGGATGAGACATGACTTACCAATCTTAGAGGCAACTATTCAAATACAAAGTAGTATCTACTTAAAATATTAAAAATGAAGAGGCCACAGGATTGTTTGTTTAAGCAACACCTGAGTGAACATACATGATTACAATATATGGTCTGCAGAAATCTTTCCCATTCTCTGCTCCTGATCATTTTAAGTGGAAATGTGGAAAGGTATACATGGAACCTTTTACATGCAAAGCTTGTGCTTTCCTGCTGAGCTACGGTCCCTTCCCTCCACTGGGAGTTCTCCAAGGACTGTATTGGACTGTATTAGGAAATATTCAGTTGAGCTATAGATTATGTGTCTGTATTTTTAAAGTGCGCTAAATGTGAGGCTTGAGCATGTGCTATTCAGAGAAGAAAACTGGCAACAAAGGAAAGGCTTAAGGCTCCCTTTTTAACTGCTTTACTGCTCCAAATTCTCCTCCTCTAAAACTAGATTTTTCTAAAGGTTGTGATACCTTCATTTTCACATCTAGCTAACGGGCAAAACTGAAAAACACAGAGGAATTTTTCCAATGCAGGCATTTTAGCAGGACAGAACCAAGAAGAGGACAGCATTGTCCACTATACATGAGAACGTGCAGGGTATTTAAAGGCCACATGGCAGACAATGTGACATGTACTGCTCTGCACTCCAGTACCTCACAACTACTCACCCCTCACATCACCTGGCACCTGTCTACTATTTGCTCAGTGAACTATTATATTGTGGTGCCACAGCTTTCCACATGAACTGAGCAACACATGTGCATGCATGAGGCCTACTGCAGTGTGTGGCCTAGGCACAACTGCTCCATTGCCTGGTAGGTCAGTTGGGACCTTTTCCCAGTGGTGCTCTCTGTGACATGTTGGAAGAAAATGACTAGATGAGATAGCTAGCCAGCAACAAGCAGAGCTTGAATGCTGGCTGGGAGATTCTGGGCACTACAGTCCAAAAAAATAACTTTTCCAAGCTCTGAAAGCATCACTGCTGCCTAGAGAAGCAGCTCAGGAGGAGCTATGTGCAGGGAGGTTTAAAGAAACCACTGGGACTGTCCCCAGCATCTGCCATCTGCGGTGGATGCCTAAGGGTAAGTGCCGTTATCCAGATTATTTTACTTTGAACTAAATTCATGCAGTTTGTGTAACACTTAAATACTGAAGTTAAGGTTTAGTTATATGAGCCTCTTGCATATGCACAATTTGGTTAAAGTACAATATTATTAATTAAGTGGTATCCCAAGGGTATATGCAATCCTGTTAATATCTTTAAAGATTTTATCTTGTGCTTGATGAAATTTGCAAATCCATTAAGAGTTAACAGTTTGAATAGAGCTACTCATCTGTGATAGCGTTTTCACAGTTTGCTTCCTCTGTCCATGTAGGTGAACCACATGATCTACAGAAATAAAAAAGTGAGAATCCTGTAGGGTATGGCTCAGTGTGAAACAAAAAAAAAACAAAAAAAAAAGATTTGGTGGAAATCTTTCATCAGATATTTATCTCCCCCCCCCACTACAGGTAAAATGAGTCCAAACTCCCTTTCAGGAGAAAAAGGAAAACAGTCAGCCTGTGTGGTCTCATGATGGAGAAGAAACAACAACTGGAAAACAGAATCCTAAGAGGAAGCTGCTAGGGAAGGCTGCTGTGGAGTCCTTTCAAACTTACAAACTGATTTCCTCATAACAGCTGCAGTGTCCAAGACAGAGCTGGTACCTTTATCTTGAAGGTAAAACATATGACCTGGAAGAGTCTTGTGTGAAGAAGTAACAGCATTAATTAAGTAACTGTGATAACTGGATTTTTGAGTTTAAATTTTGCAAGGCAACATGCCATTTCTTGATGGTGCTATTTCACATTGTCTGACTGTAGATTTAGAAGAACATTATTGCATCATTGGTTATTGTATTGCAATATTATTAACTCCTTGGGTTTGGAAAATTTCAATTAAAGGTTTAAAAAAGGGGTTTCTCAGAAATATGGTTGATAGAACAGCTGCTCTCAGCCATCCCATTAAAATTTACTATGTCTTGTGCATCTTCCCCAACACTTCCCTCAATTTATTCAGTGCGTTTCAATATATTAGTAGCCAACATGTGGCACAAGTGCTAGCCACAGAAACAACAAAGAGTTGTGGCATACTAGGCAGGAACACATGGGCCCATCTTTCTAGGTTCAGCAGGAAGTCAACTCCATGCTCCTACCTTTTCTTCCTGAATTGTACTACTGGATGCTCAACTTGACTGAAAATTATACTAAGGTAGAGATGGATGCATACGCACATACACACTCACATACTGCTATGTATAATACAGTAACACTTTTTTCATCTCTATTGTTTCAACAGACCTGCCAAAGCAGTTGATTACCTTTGCCTTTGGGGGACTCATGGGCTTATAAAATACCCCTAGCTTTCTATGACTCCATTTGAGGAAAAAATAGAGTAAAAAATTCTGTTCCAGTTTCTTTATTCCTCTTCAGGAATATATTAAGATAGCCCAGTACAATGAAGGAGGTAATTAAATTAACATACTACTACTTCTCATTTCATTTACAGGATGACTTTCAAAGAAATATTACATATTAGAGTGGACATTTGTATGAAGAAAATAATTATAATATCACCATAATATCACTAAGATATGGAGGCAAGGTTTTACATGCAGAAAAGAGCAACAAAAATAATCAAGAATGATAGTATTATAGAACTGGAAGAGACCACAAGGGCCATCAAGTCCAACCCCCTGCCATGCAGGAATACACAATCAAAGCACTCCCAACAGATGGCCATCCAGCCCCTGTTTAAAAATCTCCAAAGAAAGAGAGGAAATGTAATGGCCTTAGCTCAGGAAAAAAAAAGGTGAGGGAAATCAGAATAGAAGTTAAGGTAATTATGCACCATATGAGCTTTTTCCTCTCCTAATTCTAGAACTCGGGCCATCCAATTAAGGTAAATTGTGGGAGATTCAGGTAAGACATAAACCACAGTTAAAATTTGGAATTTGCCCTTACAGAATGTGGTGGTCATCACCTTGAACAGTTTTAGAAGAGGATTGGATAAGTGCATGGAAAATAGGGCCCTCAGTGGCTACTAGTCACGATGGCTGTGTATTACTTTTAGAATCACAAGTAGTGCACCTTTACCTGGTAGTCACTGGGGAAGATGAGTGAGTGGGTATTGGTGAATTCACATTCTGCTTGTAGGTCTTCCAAGAGCCTCTCTTTGGCTTCTATGGGACCAGCATGTTGAGTTATTCACCAGAGCTCTTCTTATATTCCTGTATTCTCCATACACAGTGTTATAAATACAGATATAATAAAGTAGTAGGTATAAAAATTTAGGATTTGCTGTTATAAAAAACATTATATTTAATTTCCAAAGGGAAAGCCATCTTTGTCTATTGAAGCAAAAGCAACAGAGTCTTATGGCACCTTAAAAACTAAAATTTATTATATCATGCATTTTCATGGACTATATACTACTTCATCCAATTCATGAAGTATTATCTAAAATTTCAGGTTTACATGAGTAAATGTGACTATGGCTGAGATTAAAAACAGTGAAATCAAAGGAAAATTAAATGCAGAAAATAATGACATCACTGACATTATTAACATTGGGCATTCACTAAAATCAGTTAACAGTTTGGTGAGTGAGCAGTATCAATAATATAATTGTTACTGTGAGCATAATTAACATTTTAATTTCCTCTGATCTTACTGTTTACAATCCCATTCCCAACCATATATATAAATCTGAGATTCTGGACAACACTTCAAGAGTCTGATGGAGTGGGCCTGGAAGTTCACATCCGTGGAATTTCATGTTACAGTAAAGTGGATTCTTCATTGTACTCCTCTTCCTCAAGATGGACGTATATTTCTAAATGATTTAATAACTGAAGTACCTAATGACAAAGGTGAAAATATCAAGGTAGTCAGAGCAAAAATTCAGGAGAGATTCATGCTACTTTATATAAACCCAGTAGACTTATTCATTATAAGGACATTTGTCATCCACACAGCTGTCATGTAGATAGCAGCTTTATAATGCCTTACACTGTAGCTTTCTGCTTACAGTCCTGCCAGAGGCTATCTGCATTTTTGTGTCATGCCTGCTATTATGGAATACTAATCACTTGGGGTGGGGGAGAGAATTGTGAGATTCAGCACAGATTTTGAGAGTTCAGCAATAGTTCCAAAAGAAGATGTCATGTACACTGTTTACAGTTATAGTCTGGATAACAATTGATGAGAGGTTTTAGATGGCTGAAGGTGTGAGAGGTCATGTATTAGGTAATGATCTATTACTACTATTTAATATTGATACAGCCTTAACACTATGATGAGTACTTGCTGTACTTTGCCAGGAAGCTGTTCCTTACACCTAATTCTTTTCTGCTGCCAGAATAGCAAGTTACCCTGGATGTCATAGAGATCAGCAATGTTTAAAAATGGGAATGAAATTGCCTTGCTCTTCCATCCATTTTCTGCAGGGCAGCATTCAGTCACAGCTGTAGTATTTATGCAGTATGTATAACTGCCAATAGAGGCTGTTTTACTTTGAAAAGCCATCAATGCCAGTATGGTAGCACTGTGCTGGAAGTCACCACATTTACTTGAAAATTGCCTCAACTCCCTTAAAACTGTAGTTTGTTTGAATTTGTCTCTAGCTTTATCTATGCATGCCTTTATAGGAAAAAATGTACATATTAAAGCATTTTAATAAATGTATATTTAAAAGACCATTTATTATCATAAACTAATTATCTCTAATGCATGCATGCTCATATGTGCAGGGTGTAGTCATTTCTATTCCAACAATTAGAAAGAAAAAGCAGGTTTTGCTTAATTGAACAATGGGTTCTAATATCTTTTAGAATAGACAACATAGAGATCCCATGAATCTTTCCAAGTCACCTCTAAATACAGTTTGTGACTTTTACTCTTTTTTTCAGATCGTGTCCCATCTTTGCAATGTATTTGACAGATATTGCCTCTAGCAGGCCAACTTCTGATTCAGTCATCTGTTCCATGTTTTCCCTCATCTATACCTTAAAAAAAACAAATTAAACTTCTGAATGTAGTTTTTATTTTACATTTAAATCACTGCATGGGAGCTAAAGAATCTGTGGCCTCTAGATGTCATTAAACTCAGTTCCCCTCAGCCTTAGACAATCTGACCAACAGTGAAACACGGTGAGATGAGAAATTCCTCAAAATCTGAAATGCTAAAGTTTTCCTACCCTGTACTGTATATAAAGAAATGCGTGCACCTTTTTTTAGCTAGCTACTAAATTCACTGTCACTACCGTCATTTCTTTAGAAAAAAGAAGTTAGTTTTTAGAATATTGAAAAAGTGTTTGAGGAAGAAGGGGCAAATCAGTTATTGAAGTCAGCTATTCTTAGCCAAGTGGTGCTATTTATAGGTGGTTTTTCTGTAAATGCACTGTGCTGATTCCCCTTGAGCTTATTCAACAGGGGTGATTTAAAACAGATCTCAGGGACTGATTAGACGATTCATCTCATAATCTGTTGATTTATTGTATACCCATCCTCCAGTGTCCATCGGTGTCTTTGATATATCCTAGATACTCGGATTTCTTTGCCATGCTTTTCAAAATCAAAATAGTCTTTTAAGCAAGTCTTTATCTTCCCAATATTTGAAAGAATAACCCCATGCCACAGTGGCAAATGTACTGTTTTTTCTATAGCTACCCGAATTCTCCATGGTGGCTGAGAGATTTTGAGAGCTGTAGACTGAAAAAGTAATTTTCCAAGCTCTGCCCCATGCTTATGTATTACATTACAGTTTTACTTGTATTGATTATAAAACTTGTTGGGCTGCTTAATGAAAATACTTTCTATTTTAAAAACCCAGTAATTAAAATGGCATGCATAAATACAGTTGGCTCTTCATATCCATGGATTCTGTATCCACAGATTCAATCAACCATAGTCTGAAAATATTCTCCCGCTGCCCCCCCCAAAAAATCCAAAAAACAAACTTTGATTTTGCCATTTTATATAAGGTATATCATTTTACTATACCATTTGTATATAATGGGACTTGAGCATCCACAAATGTTGGTATCCATGGGGGGTCCCAGAACCAAACCCCAGTGGATACCAAGGGCCTGCTGTAGATATAAAATATGATGTACTAGTAGGAAAGCAAAGGTGCACACTGCCATTTGGATGGCCACCACTCAGTGTTATGCACCAGATGAATTGCAGGCATCTCCAATTTAAAAAAGATATTGTGCAGGTGGTCAGGAAAAGACTTTTGCCCACAAGTTCGGTGGGCAAGTTCCAGTCATAGTGAACTAGATTTTGAACTGGTGATGGATCATGACATACAGTAGGTTCAGACATTCATTCCTCAGGAGCAATATGTTCTATTATGTGTACACAGACATGAGTTAGGAACCTGCTGCACACATCGGTTACTAATATACACTCATCAAAATAGATACTTGCACTAAATCCTATACTCCCCCCCTACAATGGGATTATTGTCAGGAAAGAAAACTGGGATGCAGAAAGTGTCCTGTATATTTAAGCATTCCTGGTGTATATATTTGAATTTATGTTGCACTGTTTCCCCACTCTACCCCAAACTGAATGTATCATTGCCTTTTCCCTCTTTCAGTAACATATTTTCAGCAGGTCTTTACTCTGGTTTCTCTGTGCCTGATATGTGCTGTCTAATCTCATGTCTCGTTACACAGGGTTTTGCTTTTTAACACTCCTTACACTTTCTGGATTTTGTATAACTTCTAATGCATTTGCTTTCTTACACTCTGATAGTTTTTAATACCAATTCTCTGCTTTAACAGCTAAAACTTTTTTTCACTATAGTCATCTTGGATTTTGCACAGATTGTTTCTGGCAAAATAAAACAGTTCTCTGTGTCGGATTTACTTGTGTACACTGAAGATAAGATTTGCAACCACCACAATAGGTAGCGATTTTGACCCACATTGACGAAGAATTAGATAAATTCATGGAGGACAAGACTATCAGTGACTACTAATGATGGCTGTATATTTCCTCCAATATAAGAGGCAAGCAGCAGGCATTGCTAGGAAACACAAGTGGGATGGTGCTGTTGCACATATGTCTTGCCTGAGTTTCACATTCTGATTTGGTTGATCACTGTGTAAACAAAATGCTGGACTAGATAGACCTTTCATCTGATCCAGCATGGCTCTTCTGTTCTTATGACTTCAGGAATATGCAAGGAGGTGTCCTATCTCAGTCCCGGCAGCGCAGCTGATAAATCAAACAAAACAAACTGAATAGCTCCCAGCTCCTTACTTACTTCCAAGCAGTAAGCGCAGGGTCATAAATAAAATTCAACAGAGTCCTAAGGCAAGAGAGAGTCCAAGGTCAGTCAGAGTATTCCAGAGTTAAGCAAGGTATTTTGCTGGGTAGAAGGTCAGATAAGCTCTGACAACTCCTGGAGAGGAAGGGCAGCAGCTTTATAGGTTTGCAGCCTAGCGCAGCTGTTGCTTGATTAATTGTTGCTGGTTATAAATTCTGAGAGAGCGATGGAAGCTTTCTGTTTGCTTCCTGCGCTCTGCAAAGGTGGGTACAAGTAAGTGCTCCTCTGTGTCTGAAGGGGCAGGACTATTTGCTGGAGCTGGCACCACCCCCTGTTCTGTTTGTGGCACTATAACCTCATCCTGTACAGCAAATCCTGGCGTGCTCCCTGTTTCAGACTCTGAGTCAGAGTCCATGTTCTGGAAGCAGAGCGTGACAGAAGGGAAGACAGGGAATAATTATGATTGATTACAGCCAGTGCTATGCATCCTATGTTCATGACTGTTGAGAAATACGTAACAGCAACCCATGAAATACTTTTACATAGTATTCCACTTATTAGCAAAATAGTCCTGAAGGCTTTGTGTTCATCTCTCAGGGTAAATCCAGTTTGCACTCTGTCTTACTTTTTCTCCATTACTGAAACAGAAAGCTGGAGGCATGGAAAGCAAAGGGTGGTGTGACACAGGAAAGCCTTCAGCCTCTATCATGTATCACTTAGGGACAACTAAATCTGCTGCTGATGCTCACATTCTTGTTTTCAGCTCAGATAGATGGGGTGTACAGAAATTGCTCCATGGCTGAATATTCAACACATGTGAATTGTCAATGTGGTTTATGTATCGCTTCCTAACACAATCATTCAATGACTTGTGACTATTGCACTGGAAAACTACTTAAAGCTTCACTGAAAAATTATTTTGCCCTTCTGATCTTTGGTGGAAAAAATAGAGGAAGTTGCAATGCAGCAATGCTGTTGGTTTTGTTGATCCAGGAAAGGAACTGTTCCTTTTTACTCTTTCTTGCTTTCCTTTACTGTATAAGAGTGCCTGAGCTGGTTTATAAATATTTGAACACTATTTGTTGTTAGCTACAAAAACCCTGTGGTAGAGTCAATCCATTAACACTGGTTTTGTTGTACATAAACATACTTGTTATTCAGTGTATACGTGTGCACTCAGGCCATGACCAATGTAATTCAAATAAATAATGTACTGTGTTTAGAGACTGTGTTCATTGATGTGATGTCATCTTTCAAAATGTATTCAATTTCCATTGTGATTTATAAATAAATCGTGGCTACTGACATTACCTCCTATATAAAAACTGGGATATTTACAATGGATAATAGGCCATATATGCTGCCAAGTGTTTGGGTAGATAATTATTCCATGTGGGTACAATTTTCTGTTAATTCCATCAGTTCCCACATTGTTCCAGATGCTATTTGAGAAACTGGGTTTAATAGGGGCAACTAGAATTCTTGGTTTGTAAGTCCACCCATTCACAGGAGCAGGAGTTTTTAATGTTCTATAAACAAAAGGTATGTGCAAGTAACGATAGCTGAACTCTTTTTTCACCCTGCCCATGTGTTGGCTTTCCTCAATGTGCTCTGCCACTCGAGGCACTTTTCTCCTCAGCCTGGTTATGGTTTCAGAGCTGGGATAACAAGTTGCTTACGACCTGAAGAGCGTTTGTGGGCTCAATTAATCAATCAATCAATAAAGGTGGCTTCCTAAACTTCCTTTTCCTATAAGCAGTAAAAACCTGCAGGCTGGCAAATTGCTCATTTCAACTTAATTGCTGTCAACTCATGCTTTGTTATGGACTGTTTGATCCAGTTACTTGGTATGTTACAGACAATAATAGGACAGGTTAACATAAGTTTAGTAAGATACACAGATTTGTAGAATGTAATACTGTAAGAACAGCCATACTGAATCAGACAAAAGGCCTATCCAGTCAATATTCTGTTCATACAATGTCAAATCAATGATTCATTGGAAGCCCACCAGCAAGATATGAATGCAACAACACCCTCCATGTGATGCTCACCAACAACTGCCTCTAATACAGGATGGTTATATGCCGTCTCTGGTATGTTAGCAATTAATGACCCATCTTCCATGAACACATCCAATACTACAGGCAATTAGTTAGCCATCACTTGTTGTTGTTAACTGCCATCAAACTGACTTTGACTTACAGTGAGCCTACAAAATGTGAGACCTCCAAGTCACCCTATCGTCAACAGCCTGCTCAGGTGTTGCAGATTCAGGGACATGTCTTTCTTGATTGACTCTATTCATCTGTAATGCAGTCTTCCTATTTTCCTCCTGCCTTCCACCTTGCCAAGCATTATTGCCTTTTCCAGTGAATCATGTCTATCCTATGATAAGTTAGCCTTAGGGTTGCCATAAGTCAGAAATTTGAAGGCACACAATAACCACAACACCATGTCTTCTCATGATATGGCCAAGTCTTCATTTAGTCATTTTGGCTTCTAGAGAGAGTTCAGGCTTGTTTTGCTGTAGGACCTATTCATTTGTCTTTTTAGCAGCCCACCATATCTGTAGAACTCTTCTCCAGCACCACATTTCAAAGAAGCTGATTTTCTTCCTATCAGCTTTCCAGCTTTGACAACCATGCATAGAAATTGGAAATATGATGGCACAGATAATACTAACTTTAGTATTTAATAATATATCTTTACCTTTCAGGATCATGTCTAGTTCCTTCATAGTTACTCTACCAAGTCCTAGTTTTCTTCTGATTTCTTGACTGCAGTCTCCATTCTGATTAATGAGTGAGCCAACATATGGAAAATCTTGAACTATTTCAATATCTTCATTGTCTGCTTTGAGGTTGTGCATATTATCTGTGGTCATTATTTTTATTTTTCTTAATGTTCAGCTGCAAACCTGCATTTCCAATTTTTGCCTTTAGTTTCTTAAATAGTTATTCCAAGTATTTGCTATTTTCTGCTAGTAGTATGGTATCATCTGCATATTTTAAATCATTAATGTTCCTTCCTCCCATTTTCATGCCTCCTTCCTCCAAAACTCATCCTGCTTTATGTGTGGTATGTTCAGCGTGCAATTTAAACAAGTAGGGTGATAAAATCTGTCTTGCCTGACCCCCTTGCCAATTGGAAACCATTCTGTTTCTCTGTATTCTGTCGTAGCAGTAGCCTCATGCCCTGTGTACAGTTTATGCATCAGGATAATCAAATGTTATGGCACACCTATTTATGGATTGTTCATCTAAGAACAATTCATAGTTTCTCATAATCTACACAAAGGCTTTTCTATAATCTATAAAACACAGGCTGATCTTCTTTTGAAATTCTTTAGTATGCTCCATTATCCAACATATGTTCACTATATGATCCCTAGTTCCTCTTCCTTTCCTGAACCCACTTTGGGCATCTGGCATAGCATTAAGTCGTCATAGCATTAAGTCGTCATAGCATTAAGACCATCCTCTCTCAGCTAGCAATCCAAATGAATGAAGGAGGAAAAACCATTCCAGATTCTACCAGTCTCAGAGGAACTGTTCTTGACTCTCCAGAAGTATTTCTCCCATTAGATTGAACGAACAAACTAATAAGGGAAGCTCTTCATATATTCAAATCCTACAGCATGAGAACTCGCTCCATCAAGTCACAAAAGCCATCTCTTCCACTGGATTGAAATGAATAGGCACATTTTTCATATCGCCAGTATTAAATACTGCTAGATGTTGTCTTACACACATAATGCACTGTGTCTACTGTATTGTCATTTACTGCTGCTTTGACTGGCAAGATGGTGCTAAGTTCTGGTTCAGCTTAGAGAGGATGAATTAAAATTAAAAAGTATAATAGATTAATTTTTAAAAGGACATACATTTTGATGTTGATATCTACCCTCACCTTGAGAACTACTCTGTATATACACCCTGGTAATCTTTCAAAGCATGGAATGGGTGCAAGTTCTGGGTGAAATTGAGCCATGTATACCATCATAAAGGATATGTATGCTCTTATTGAGCCATGTTAGAGAAGCCTTAAGAGTATAGAAAGATTTTGATCACTATAGGAGAGAATATTATACTGCCTATATTTTTGCCAAATGGATTACTCAGTCTTCAAAAAACTATTGGCTTTGCTGTTAAGATATTTAACACTCTATCATGCTCAAGGGAAACAAGTGTCCCATCATCTCTAACCTTCTACTACAGATTCTCTTCATCTGCCAGTGATACATGCATTGAACACTTGCAGTTGAAAGACAGAAAAAAGACAAGTCAAAATAAAATGTGATCACCCTTAGTTGTCATACTGAGTATGGGCTACTTGTATAGAGAGATCAGTTGCTCTAATTTATCCTGATTATTTGTGGCATTGTGCTGCTCCTTGAAAGAACAGAAAATGGTTCCAATTCAGTGTGCTAGAGATAACTGCAGCAATCATACAAATTAGAGGTGGGTAGAAAAAAAACATGGGGTCATCTTGCCCGTTGCTCTTTCTCAATCCCGTTATTCTCCACAGTACATTTTCTAGCAATTTGTAAATGATTCAGCCATTTGTATTTCACAGGAGTCTATTCCACACTCTGTCTCCTGGACAGACAGTTATAAATTACCTCTACTGAAATGCTCAGTCTGTAGCAGCACTGAGAGCTGCAACTGTGAAACAAAATGACCTTTACTTCTTTTGGTTTACCAAAGCGTCTGCTGTTATACTGTTGAGGTAGGAATTCAGTAATAAATGCGGAGGAAGGGAAGGGATCTACGGAGGGAGCATTTCAATAAATCTATTAGAAGGTAAAGCTGAAAGTGTTTTCTGGACTTCTCTTATTAAGTGCTGGCACTGGACCTAAACATCTTCTGGCTTACAATTCTGAACTACCTGGGGGAGTGTTTGCATAGAGGTGTACACAGCTACATATGCATAAGCACTGCTATATATTCTTCACATGTATCTTCTTGTGGCTGGAGCTCTGGCTTAGTTAAGATTCAAGTCTGCCTTGAAGCAACACTCTCTGATGGGGAACATATACACAACTCACCACTCTATTCTCACTGATATCTAGGCATGTTGCTATTTGCCATCACATTGGCTTTTATTTATGGTTATGCTATAGATTGCCAGATCTCAGGGCCTTGCCCTGGATCCCCAGTTTTTAGAGAGCATCTCCACATAGGAAATGAGGATGCTAATTCTCTGGTTTTGGTGAGCTCAGCTCCAGACAAGAGGAAAGGGCTCTCCTGCTTACCTAACAAGGTACCAACTTGCTACAGTTTGCAAGTCTTCATTCGCTTCTTGCTTCAATTTGCAAAGACTCTCAAGGGATCCTGTATATTTACTTTGCTTCCTCCTTCCCTCCATTCATTATGGTGCCAGCACTAACCCTCCAACCTGCTCTACATCCACTTTCTGCCGAGGAGCAAAGAAGCTAGATTAATGTTCCTTGTCTCATCTCCTGAAACAAGTGAGAAGGAATTATTTCCCTTCACTTCACCTTGATCTGGGAACAACTCCTTTAGGAAAGAGTTCTCTCCTATTTTCCAAACAGCAAAATACATTTGCCTCTATATGCGTTTGAACGACAAACTGTGAGCAACATTATGCATTATGCTGCTTAATGCATAATGCTTAATGACCTGAAAATATGGAAGGTTAAACACTGAAAGAGAGGAGTATGATGTCATTGACTTTTAATGTAAAATATTGTTTAATTTACTATATATATCAAGGTGATTTGGTTTTGTATGCATTGTGTATGAGAGGTGATAAGCTAAAAAGCTGTTGGAAGGGAAAGGAATGTTAGTAGCAAGTAGTGATTGATGGAATATCTGAGAAGATTTGAATATGGTTGGTGAATGACTGTTGGGATGACAGACAATATAATCAATTAGGTTAGTGCAGGACTTTCCAAATGGTGTGTCATGACACATTACTGTCACCTGTAGTGTGTTGGTGTGTCACCTCCCCAGCTGAGAAAGACCCCTCCAAGCCTGGCCCACTGCCATCGCTCTTGCTGGGGCCTTTCCCCAAAAGCAATGGCAGCGGGCAAGGACCATATGGGAAGGGGCTGCCTTTCCCCCGTTGTCACTCTCGCTAGGGCTTTTCCTGGTGAGGGCAATGGCAGTGGGCCAGGATGGGGGGGTGCCTTTTCCCACCCTAGATACACCTCTGGGTACCTCTGGTTTGCTAGTAAAACTGAATTACTTGTTACTCCAGCTATGGCACTGTTGGTGAGGACCCCAGATATCATTTTGATATCAAACAATTCGGTCTTAGCTTTACTTTTTCCAGCCACCCCACTCCACGTGTTTGCGAGGTTCTCCGGACAAGCACGGACAGAGTGCAGCCGGTAATGGTTTTACATTCCAGACCCTACTGAGGCCAGCAACTCAAGCCTCACTCAGGGAACTTCCAACCGCAAACCTCACAATAGCTGCACGGCTCTGAGTCAAGCCATTCCTTTATGTTGAGCCATCAATGTACCGGCCACGCTATTGTCATCAAGAGTAAATCCAATCATGTAAACTTGACCTTTTCCAAATCCTTTGTCCAGGGCTAAAACTCCATTTGTTCTCACCTGGCTTACCATAGCCAGTAGGCACAAACTCCCCTATAAAAACCCCTCATTTCCAAACGGTCTTTGCACTACTTTGGACTTGCTGCTGGTCTGTCTAAGGAACTCCCCTCAACCAGCCATGCTGAGCTTTCTTCCCCGGAACCCCGTCTTTCTCTCCAGGACAACGAGACCAGGTGTCGTATTACCCATCCCTATGCTCTCCCATTCTACTTTCCAGTTAGTTAGTGTGTGTGTTGTTTTATTTGCTGTTTATCTTTCAATAAAATTGTTATTTTTGTACTTTTAACCTTGCGTGCCTGCTCTCTGACCTGAAACCGTAGACATTGGGTTAAAGATCCTTGCTAAAGTTACCCTGCCCTTCGTTTAGCCGAGAGAGTGCTCCAGCTGATTTCCCCCAATTTGTGTTTTTATTCGGTCATTTGGGCGCCCCTCCCAAGACCCCCAGCGCACAGGGTAACATACTGTGTTGTGAAATGATGCATGTCGAAGAAGTGTGTCACCAACATGAAAAGTTTGGAAAGCTCTGGGTTAGAGAGAAGTGAGTAAAGTGAAGATTAGGGTTTCATGGGGATGTAAGCTGCATAATACCTTGAGGATATCAAGGAAGTCCGTGCAGTTGGTGGCCATAGCAGTAGGACAGGAGGAGGTCCTTATACTGGGACAGAAATGAAGACAAGGGAAAGCCTTCATACTTGATGGTAACCATGAGATTTGTGGAAGTCTTCACATTTGGCGGCAGCAAAGGATTAAACAGCAAAGGCGGCAGCAAAGGTGGGTTAAATGGTAAACTCTCACAAGGACCTCACAAGGACTTCTCAGTAAGGAGTGGTGGATGTCCCCCCATCCGCATTTATATACTAAGAGCCAGGGGCATAGGAATATTACCCCAATGAAGCTTCTCAAACCAGTCACTGTGCCTGGTGTGTTTCGTAAACACGTACACATTCCCTGTTGTTCCCTTATTAAACTGGATAAAATTGTGTACATATAAAACGGTATTTGAAAAACAATGTGAAAATTGACCTATACAGATTTTAGAAAGATTTTTTCTAAAGCGTATGCCTGGCAACTGGTAATCCTCAAAGTAGGAGGGAAAACGTTATAGTCTCCTTTTTTTTGCTTTTTTCTGTGTATGCCGGAGTCATCCTCATAATAACAACTTGGCAGCAGGGAGGAAGCTTAAGGGATGTGTAAAAACTCTGAAGCAGATGGCTAACTCCAGGTCTACTTTTAAGCCATGAGGAGCCCTCAGTATCCAACCTCACTGTCCAGTCTATTTCACTTCTCAGAAAGTTCCTGTCATTCCTAGAAAAAGATTTATATATATCCAGTCTTATCCAGTTTAATATAATATTTCTTAATTAGAATTGCAAGAGGGCTCCTTTGCCTTTAGTGGTTGTGTGGAAGAGGGGATTCCAGCAGGTGTTGCTTGTCACACAACCAGCTAACAATCAACACCTGCTAAAATTCCCTGTTTTGTGCCACCATTAAGGCACAGAAGCCCTCTCCAGTTTTCAACCCAGTATATTTCATACACAATTTGATTGATATAAGGCATACATACATGTACCGGTATATTAATCTGTAATTCTTCAATCCATGCCTTGTCTATGTTATTACATATGTGTTGTTTCCTCTTCTGCAGAAAGTCATATAAATATTTCTAGGCTGAAATGCTTTGGGCTTTCTGAGTTGGAAAATAAAACCTTTTACACATCCTGAGACTTTGTTTCTCTTTACATCAGATTTAGTGGATGTTTCCAGTTCCTTCTACGTTTGGCAGTGAGCCCGAAACAAACATTTAGCCACTGTCAGTACAGTGCCTTGCTATATCAGATGCTGGCAGGGACACAGCAGGAAATCACTACCGTCTGGCCCAAAGTTGCTGTTGCTGCAGGCTAAAATAGCTTTAGAACAACATGAATAGTACAAGACAGGATTAATCCATTATGCTAAATGGTGTAGATTAGGCTACTGGATGACACTAAGGGAGAGAGAGGCAAAGCCTGATGAAGTTACCTTCTCAGGAAGACTTCTAGCAGCCCTGTTTTCTTTCTCTGTTCCTACTGCAGCCCGATGGAATGGCTGTCACACCTTATTTATCTGCAAATTGTGTTAAGAAGCTTTTCCACCTACAGATGGCTACAAATGCTTTCAATAAATGAAATTTAAGATCTGGCATTCAAGCAGATCGGATGAAGGGTCTACATGTACAATAGAAGGTGTTGTGAGGGACCAAGCCCTTCACCACCTTACCTTGCTGCATTCCATTGCTATAAGCGCTTTTCTCTCCAGGACAGTATACTTTAGGGATCAGAGGTTGGCTTCCAAGAAAGCACCCTCACCCCTAGTGGCATAGCTTGGAGTGCATGGAGGATGGCAGGGGCAGGGCTACATGGCATGGGGAGGTAGGCAAAGAGCAGCAGCAAAAAAATTCTGCTAGGGGGCACCACCCCATCACCCCCCTATCACCCCCCATCCCTATGTGACTGCTCACCCCACTCTAGATATCAGCAGAAAAAAACTGAAAGTATATATGGCTCTATATTCTCTCATCCCTCCTAATTGTTACTCACTTCTAGTTTTCCCCTAGGAATTTTATCTAGTTAATAAAAAATATTTGGGTGTAACACATTTTGTAAAGGGCTTTCCATGCTCACAGAAGCTTTGCATACCAAGAGATTGCCAAGTTATTAAGTTCCATATTCTCAAAGGACATTTTATTTAGATGATATGTATATTATATTCTATGCTGTGTTAGTTCCAGTTTCACTGGTGTTACCTCAAAACATGGGTGACTCAGGGGTCTACCCACAATACCAGGGCCTCTGTGAAAGCCTAGGGAATATTAGCTCAAAGAGGGCAGTAACCTAACAAGATCTTTTATACCTGTGTGTCAGGACCCTGGCACTCCAGGACTCAAGCTCTGAGTCTGAACCAGAGGACTTCAAAACCATGGAGCCTGCTGCACCAGCAGAACCCACCCCAGAGGCTGCCATGGAGCCTGCTGCACAGCCCACCCCAGAGGCTGCCCTGGACACAGAGCCCTTGGCCCCAGTAGCCCCAGCAATGGAGCTAGGGGCTGCCTTAGACCCAGAGATTCAAGAGCAGGTGCCTACCTACCAGCAGCATCGGGAGCAAAAGAGTGCTCTCAGAAGGTCAGAGCGTTTAAATAGGAAACACCAAGCAATCAAGCTCCAGCTGAGGTAGCACCTGGGTGAGGTAGCACCTGGGTGAGGGCCTGCTTAATAAAAGCACTCACTCAGCCTTGGGTCTTTGTCGGCTCACAACTTTTCATTTTGGGTGTGCCTGCTGGGCTATTGGGGACTCTTGCCTTGCTTCCTGAAACGCTGCCCGCCTGGTTGAGGAACAAATTCTGTAGTATGTGGACTCTGTTTGCTGTTTGCCTGGCTGTGATGTAACAGCCAAGGAATATCTTTGCTGCAAAAGTCTCTTTAGTTTACTGCTGCCTTATCTACCCACTGCTGAAGTAAAGCCCTTTGATTCATTGCCTGTCTGCCTTATCTGGTAAAAGACCTATTAGCTGGCTCTTGGCTGCCTGCCACGCCTTGGCGTTGACACTGTGTATACTGGTACTAATGCAGGAACACTGCCAGAGATTCAAAAAATAAATGTTTTATTGGGGGATTAACAATCATACATACACAAGATCCAAGCAATCTCACAATCGTGCAAGGCTAACTGAAGAAAAGGGAGAAGAAATTGGCTAGCAAGGAGTTAGGGCAAAGGGGTAATATTAACCTATCTAGAGAGAAGAGACTGCACTACACTGTTATAGTGCTATTATTCCACATTCAACATCCTGTGGAATTCTGAGGTTTGTAGTTTACTGAGACCAAAGAGCTCCCTGGCTGAGAATTCTAAATGCCACTCCCTAAACTGCAAACCCCAAGATTCCACAGGATATTGAAAATGGAATAACAGCACTAATAACAGTGCTGTTTTTATAATACCAGTGTAGTGTGAAAATGGCCTAAGAGTATGAGGATAGTACAAGAATGGGAATCGAAGCAGCACAGTGATGTCCTATGTCCAGAGTACTATGAGCTATCTGGCTCAGAGCCAGGGTTTAAATACTCTTTTTCTGCCCTGAAGAGGAAGATGTTAATGGCTCTCTGGCAGTGTAGACAATAGGGTCCAGAATGAGCGAATGGTCTTAGCATTAGGTAACAAAGAACTAATGGGAATCATGATAGCTCCTTAATGGTTAGACAGGTGGGGGGACGAAAGGAGAATTTCAGTGGACAAAGGGGAAGGGTCAAAGACAATCAGTCATTTTGTGGAAGTGGTTTTGGGTGCTATTGTTTCTAAAGATTGAGTCATTGAGGGACATCTACAAGTCCAGCTTCCCTGACTATGACCTAGCTATGCCCTGAGGTCCCAATCTGACCTAGTTTCACAACACTCACATGCAGCCAGTTCCTCTTTGCCAGCAGGCTTCCCAGCCATAGCAGGATATAAGTTATATTTCATGCCAATTAATATTTGTCAATTAAACAATATCATGGAGTAGGAGTGTACAGCCCTGGTAACACTGGTAGCTTGGGACCTGGACAGCTGTCAGCAACAGACTGGATGGACCAAAATTCCTGATTTATCTGTTCAGTGGAGTAGACACACAGTCTATTCAACTACAGCTACCCTTCTAAACATAAATGAATTCTGGGACTCATAGTTCCTAAGAAGAATTCTTACAGGAGAAGATACTATTCTGTTAGGCAAAAAAATTATTCAGTATAAACAAACATATTTTCCTATAGAGTCCCAGAGAGTGGCTATCCTGAAAGGTTTTTGAAAATCAAACTCTGGCTCTTGTAGTTTTCACGGATATAGTTAGTCTAGGAATCTATATGAAAATATATTTATATAATAAAAATAAAAGTAATCTTTTTACAAATTAGATATATTAAAGCTTGGAAGCTATTGGTCTTTATGAGGATAAACCACATCCTCAATTAAGTGCTCTCAGATGTTGTACCTTCAGGGCTTCCGATTGGACATAGATGAAATGAATATAGAAAACCAAAATAGTAAACAGTTTAGGCAAGTGGTAATGAAATAAAGAGGTACATTCTGTGACAATTCTATGTAAAGTCTAAATTTATATAAGATTTAAAAAGTGAATATTCACAATTGAAATCACAGTCTTCCTGTAATGCAGACATCTTTGCTCAAAAAAGTTAGTGGTATTTATTTCCAGGAAAATCAATATAGGACTGTAGGGTCAGATATGCTAGATATTGGAAGAGAAAACTCTGATCTTGATGAAGTGTTGAACAAATAAAATAAATTTTACTGATGAACTAGTTTTATGCTGGAGTCTCTGTAGAGTTGATTTCTTGGAAAATGAGGATTTTCAGGTCAGTAGCTGAAACACTAGTGCTCTTTCACCAAGTACCGGTATTAACTTTTTAAATAAAATTAATTATTTTATGAGACCAAACAGGAAAATATGTTGTCTCTATGTGTATTCGAGTCACAAGCTGTGAGCAACAGTGGCTGCTCCTTAATGCATAATGCTCAATGATATCATCAATAACATCAGGAGGGGCCATGTCTAGATCTCAAGCTTTAGCCCAGAAATGTGATGGCCTGGAATTATCCTGACCTTGAAACCCTATGATTGGGGATATCTTTTTGTTCTGTATAGGCAGCAGAAGGGCATTGTGAGTGTCAGTATAACATAGGGGTTAAAAGTGTTAAAGCAGGACTGAAAAAATGCAGGTGAATGAATCCCCACTAATTTTTCTAACATTCTAACTTTCTGGGCAACCTTGGCCAAATTGCCATTTCTCACCTTCTCCTACTTGTTGAAGTGAAAAATGAGCGGAGAAACCATGCAAATAGCCTTGAGCTCCTTGAATAAATAAGTACACAAATAAGTTGTGGTCAGATAATTGCATATATCCTGACGGGGAATCAAATTAATGAACTAAACTCTGTTTTGCTGGTGTTAACTGTCCTCAAATCCATCTTGACTTATGGTGACAGTTGCTTCTCTTTAAACAAAAGAAAGCAATTTGGGTAGGAAAAGAGTTCATTAATAATAAATAAATATCCTTTTCTTATACTCCTCTCGTCCTCCTTTGCAGTGATTCAAAGGTAACCTAATCCAACGTCTACAGATTTCACTTAAAGTTCAAATTGGGTTAGCACAAATAATTCGGCCAGCACAGCAACTACTATTCACCAGTGTAATAGTGACACATAGTGGCTGAGGAAGTATTTCCTTCTCTCCATACTTAAACAAAAACAAAACACAGAAGTAATGATATATTTTATTGGGATCCATGTCAAAACTACTGGCAATGTAAGCAGAAATATTCAGATAGGGATTTGAAAAGCAAACAACAATAAGGCTATATTACATGCCCCAATGAACCTTAACAAAACAGTTTCTTCAGTACAAAGAAGGAGAAAGTTGGTAGGTTACATTTATGAAAGGGGGAGGTAGCATAATTTTGTACCCTTCAGTGTTTTACAGATGAAAAATAGCACACATGTGGTCGAGTAATATCAATGTGTTGTCAAGATGGCAAAAGTTATACATGAGGAAGAACACAAAAGCTAGGAGAAGTTGCAGCAGTCTGTTTTCGATGAGCCTACTGGGAAGGGCAACATTTCTCCTCTCCCTCCCCACTCCCTGAGTTAATTGAATGCAAACTACTTTTTCACTTTGAACTCACTTACAACAATTGAAATAAGCTAAGTCAAAAAGGGAAAACAAGGGGAGGAGAGAGGCAGTGGGACATTTTAAAACCAACTGAAAAAGTGGGATGACAGAGGACTAATTGGGACTGTCCCTGCTAATTCAGGACAATTGGAGGGTATGTAAATTTTTCTCAGTCACATGTGGGAAAACAGTTCACATAAGAAATTGAAATTAGACTGCAAGGAATCTTTCTGTCTCTAGCACCATCAGAACTTTACAGCAGACTCTCCAGTAGAGACTACATTGGCCAAGGACCTATATGCTTTTACTATAGTGTAACCAGTATGATGTAGTAGTTTGAGTGTTGGATTAGGACTCTAGGAGACCAAGGTTCAAATCCCTGCTCAAACATGTAAACCCACTGGGTGGCCCTGGGCAAGTCACATTCCCTTAGCTGTATAGGAAGGCAGTGGCAAACCCTCTCTGCTAAATCTCACCACCACCATCCCTTGATAGTGTCTCCATAACTTAAGAGTCAGCTTGAAAGCACATAACAACAATGCAACAGTCAAAGTAAGGGGAACAGGTGGGGGGGGGTTCTCACTAGAGACCACACAGATGTAAACTCTGAGAAAGTATTATTTTTACACTAGCATAATGCCCCAACAGGATTCTGGCCATAATGCATTAGGAATACTAAGCTGAATAGACTGTTCTTGGGAAGTGTAATGACATTAATTTCAACCTTTGCTGTCTTTTCATGACACCTCAAATCAGCTTCCTGAAGCAGCTACGCCACTCTGCCTAACAAAAGAATGGGCCCCGGGAGAATACAGTCTCCTTAACTCCCATTCTATTAGGGTAAACATAAACAACTGAAATAGATGCTCCTGTGCCCAGTAATATTCACAAACATTATTAAAAATATTAAACTGATGATGGTATTATTTTCATTGATCCGAGTAAATGGTTGCTAGACTCATTTGGAACCACTGATTTTGTTTCCCTATTATGTTTGTTGGTTTGAGTGAATTGAGGGATTTGGTGATACATATCCTATTTTATCAAACTTCTGTGTTTTCACTGTATATATTTGTTAAGAACTAATAAGGGTTCTGCAAAACAGACACGAGGTGAAATAAATGTCATCTTGCCTTAAGCAGGCAATATCACACAATCATAGTGCTATGATTCCACTTGCCATGAATGTATGTTATCCTGGGATAGTTTAGTAAGAGGCATTTAGAATTCTCAGCTGGGGAGCTTTAGTTCCTCAACAAACTACTAGTCCCAAGATTTCACAGAATGCAGCCATGCCATACCAACAGTCATGGAACAGCTGGAGCGGTCTGCCCTGGATTTCCCTGTTCAGCCACGTGTTTTGTGTTTCCCCACTTTTCTTCTAGCAAGGAAAAGCTACTAATTTGTTCACATTCAATTAACCTGCCTTCTGACCTAGTCTTGCCATTCCCAGCAAAAGATGTTCCAGTTATTCCTCAGAGGTTAGTTCTGGCCTGTGAGTACTATTAGGCTGTTTTGTTTTGGAGGTTAGCAAAGAGGAGCTTTCCTTGAAGGGATCCCCTGATGAATTAGAGCACCCTCAGAATGTAAACCATCCTCTCTCAGTCTCTCTTTCTTACATACACAGATAGATTCTCCTACCTTCCTTCAGTGAATTTCAGGTCCCTTCCTCATTTTCCCTAAACTAGGACCCATATTGCAGAGGAGCATTCTTGATTTACAAATGCTTTTCTCCCCCTTCAGTTCTGTAGATTTGGGGGTTTATCACACATTGGCTTGTTGCACAATTGCACTGGCTTAGTTCCATCTTTTATCTCTCTTTACCATGTGATGTCATCCGTCTAAGGCAGGAAGCTCTTTACGGGTTAAAAATCAGAGATGGTTGTTTTATGATGACCTTTTGCACTTTGAACAAGATAGTTGGGAGTTTAAATTAAGTGAGATGCTTCTTAAGAAGGGCAAAGATCTTAACTGGTTTGCTTATATGCAGCTTAAGGAGAGATTTAATCAAGACAGGTCTAGCCATTGAGGTTGGAGAAAATGAATTTTATTTGGAGCTGTGTAAAGAGCCAGGATGGTGTGGAATATGACCCTAAAGACTAGGGTTCAATTCCCCACTTGGCCACAGAATCCCACCAGGTGATCTTGGGTGTGTCACACAGTATCAGCCTCAGAAAACCCCATGATAGGGTCACTGTAAGTTTGACTTGAAGGCACACAACAATAGCAAAAGATGATGACCAAAGAATCAAAAAAGGTGCAAAGAATAGATGATAAGGTGGACCCAAAACTTTAGGCACAATGTTCAAATGCATGGAGGGAGGAAAATGTGGTCTAAAGATATCAAATTTACTTTGTGCAGTAAAAGGAAACATGTGTAAGATAACGCATAGGTGGTATCTAACCCTAAATAGTCAAAAATGTGTAAGAATGTTTCAAATCAATGTTGGGGATGTCAAGATAAGGAGGGTTCCTTTTTTTCATATGTGGTGGACTTGTAAGAAGGTAAAGTTATTGGTCTAAGATTTACATGATAATTCAAAAAAATTTCAAAGTGGATTTTACAATGTCATCAGAAATATTTTTGCTCAGTATTCTGGAAAAAGATTGGACAGTAAGTAATGGACTACTTCTTCGCTATATTACAACTACAAGAATATTTTTTGCTCAAACTTGGAAATGGACTGAAACACTGATGAGAAAAGAATGGATTGTTAAAAGTTGCTGAATTAGCTCAAATTGCCAAATTAATATGGGTTTCAAAGAACAAGCCAATTAAAGAACTTTTTTTTTTGAAAGATTGGAAACTGTTTATGGACTTTCTGAGAAATAAGAAATCTAACAATGCAATAATTTGTTGTTATAGTTACTAGTGAGTCTAGTAGGATTTGCTGGTTGGATCTGTAATGGTAGAATAATATTCTTTTTTTACTTTGTAATCTCATTCTCTTTCATAACAGTTTAACGTGTGGGATCAGAACCCTTTTGTTTTAGTAAGTTAGTGTTCAGTGTTTTAGTTAATATATAGTTAATGTCTTAGTGTGTGTGTTTTTTTTCTGAGTGTATATTTCTCAGATTCTGATTGTGATTTTGACTGCAAAGTAGTGGACTTGTTTTAAAACTAATAAATAATAAATGTAACTTTTCCAAGCTCTGTGTCAAAGCACATACAGTTCTCCCTCCACATTCATAGGTTTAGCCTTGCGACTCTGATTATTCATAAGGCCTTTGCTTGCCTCTCCCCCATTCTTCTCCCCCATCCCCTTTCCTTTTGCCCAGGCACATGGAACGAAGGCACATGTGCTTGAGACAAAAGACAAGAGAACGGGACAGGGCAGCTGTGGAAGGGAATGGGAGGAGGAACACTCACTCAGAGGGAGGGAGTTACTTGCAGGGTTGTTGTTTTTTTGTTTCGCAAGGGTTCTGTGCCCCAAACCCTCATGAAAGTCAAGGGGCCACTATAGTTAAATTGTGCAAAAAAGTTGTCAGTAGCCATCACTACAAAAAGTATTCACACTATACTAACCATACTATACTAATCGTACTATACTAATCATGATGGCTGTACATCACCTTGGCAATTGGATGCAGTGTACTTTTGAATAACAGCAAGTAATCAACACAAAAGGGTGTGTGATACCCATATTCTGCTCCCAGGGTCCTGTAGACATCTGGTTGGTTGGTTGGTTGGTTGGTTGGTGGTTGGTCACTATGGGGACAGAATGCTGGAAGAGACTGATCTTTGGTCTGATCCAGCAAGGCTCTTTTGTTCTTATTACAGCTTGAATTATTCAAGCATAAGCCTAAAACTGATCAGTATAAGAAATTGGCCTAAAAAAGCCTGACTAGGATAATTTAATTTATGCAACTACATTTGTATCATGTCCTATGTGAACCAAGGACTATATCTCCAATCCACACTAAGATCTAAGAGAGTTTGTGTGAGACTTAGCAGTGGGACCTGAGACAACACATGCAAGTATTTGATGGTTTCCCCTGGGGCCCTTTCACACTACAGTTATACCACTATGACTCCCCATTAATTGGCATGGCATATGCTTCAACATTTCACAGATGAAAACTGGGACACATGTGGCCAAACAACAATCAAATGTGGCCAAAAGAGTATGCCCAGATGAAAAGGAGGACAAAGGTTATTAATTATAAAGAACACATGAAGCTCCTAGTTTAAGCAGAGTGTCCTTGAAATCAATATACTGAATTTAGGAAAACCTGAAAAAATCTCAAATCAATAAATACAGTATTCTGTATATGTGTGTGAATGTGCAGCATGATTAACAATAAATATGGTATATAATTTTTTGTTGTGTTCCTTCAAGTCATTTCAAATTTATGGTAACCCTAAGGCAGATCTACCACACGGTTTTCCTGGCAAGAGAAGAGTTGCCTTTGCCTTCCCTTGAGGCTGAGTGAGTAGTACCTTATTGTAAATTTAAGACGGCTCTATTAGAGCT
This sequence comes from Ctenosaura bakeri, assembly GCA_948474755.1. Lineage (NCBI taxonomy): Eukaryota > Metazoa > Chordata > Lepidosauria > Squamata > Iguanidae > Ctenosaura > Ctenosaura bakeri. The sequence continues at coordinate 155,222 of CAOLHI010002379.1, read as the reverse complement.
TGCTCAAAATTAAAAGTTGTTCTCCAATCCATAGTTACTGCATGGGCCCTGCATTCACTCCTTCCACCTTAGTCCAATGTAAATTGTGGATAAGTCAAATCTCAGTTTCCTCCAACATGCATGTGAACACTTTCAACCAGCCAGCCTCTCAGCCTAACCTACTTTACAGGGGTTTTCTTGGGATAAAAATGGAGGGAAATGTTCAATGTTTATAATTCTTGGAGATAAATGAAATGAAATTATTTTAAAAATATGGTTGAAAATGATGGTTGCCATAATGCATTCTAATAACAGAGAGCCAGTGTGGTGTAGCAGTTTGAGTATTGGACAATTACTCTGGAGATCAAGGTTTGAATCCCTGCTCAGTTAGGAAACCTAACAGGTGGCCCTGGGCAAGTCACACTCTTTCAACCTTATAGAAAGGCAAAGACAAATCCCCCCCCTAATTTTGCCAAGAAAACTCTGTGATAGATTCTCCTTAGGGTTGTCATAAACAACTTAAATCAACACAACAGCAACACTGCCAGGGCCTTTTACAATGTTCTGTTTAGGCTACACATTTACTTAGAAGTCTCACTGAAAGAGCCAGTGCGGTGCAGTGATTGGAGGGCTGGACCTTGGTGTCAAGGTTCTGAATCCCTAGTCAACCATGGAAACCCACCTTGGGTAAGCCACACTCTCTCAGCCTCAGAGGATGGCAAAGGCAAAATCCCTCTGACCAAATATGCTCAAGAAGACCCTGTGATAAGCTTGCCTTGGGGTCAAGTCAACAACGACTTGAAGGTACACACCAAATCTCACTGAAGTGATTGGGGCTTATTTCTGGGTAGATACATGTATGTGTGTGATGGCACATTTATCCAAGGGATTTATCACACCTGTTATCTCACAGCAATTGTATTACAGTCCTCCCTCCACATTCACAAAGGTTCAGGGCATAGAACCTCTGCAAAAGTGGAAAAATCGCAAATAACTCCCCCATCTGCTCCCCCTCCCATTCCCTGCTGGGGCTACCTCCCTTCTCAGTCCCATGCAAAATGGAAAGGAATGGGGGGGGTCCTAAGAGTCCTCCTTTTGTTCTCTAGAGTTCCCCCCACTACTTCCCATGCATTTTAACCCAGCATGGAGAAAATGGATGGGAAAAGGAGGGAAACTCCAGAGGAGGAAAGGAAGGCTCTCGGGAACATCCCCCTTACACCATTCCCTTCCATTTTGCCTCAGTACGAGATCTCTGCACTGGGGCAAAATGCATGGAAAAGGAAGGGGGAAACTCCAGAGGAGGAAAGGAAGGCTTTTTGGAGCTCACTCACACCACATTCCCTTCCATTTTGCCTCAGTGTGAGATCTCCATGCTGGGGCAAAATGCATGGGAAGAGGGGGAGGAGAACTGGGAGGGAAGCATGCAAGCTCACGAATAATCAAATTCATGAATGTCAAACCCACAAATGTATTGGGAGTGGACTGTATTTCAGGAAACAAAAATATATTGGTACAGAAATTGTCACTATCACACTGTCTCTCCAATAACACTATGCAGCTGGTATAAAAGTTTTTTAAAAATAAAAAATGTATTGAGGTACAGAGTAAAAGCAACATTGTTCACCTACACTGCAATGTCCTCTTCAGCCAGACTCCAGAAGTACAATGAGCTCATGCTGCTTGGGAACTGGAATAGGAAAAGGGGAGAGCATTGCCCACTGATACCATGACTGCCACAGTATCAGAACTGCAGTGAAATGACACCATCACATTGATATATGATAGTGAAAAAGTAGTGTTATTGGAACCATTCACAGCTATTTCCCATTAATGAAAAGAGACAACCCAATAATGATGGGAATGCAATTCACAAGTTTACCTTAGGGCCAACATAAACTGGAGATCTGACTTGAAGGCATACAATACCAACAACGTATAGTCTTTAACTTGATGTATTTCAGGGGTAAAGTTCACTACTATCATTATCGTGTTACAGTTCCAATTAAGGCCAAGTGAACTACAATCTCTGTATTTGTAAAATGGTAATGACTCAAAGTACTGGATCTACAACTTTTATTCTGCAGATCATGAACATTAAAAAGCAGATGTTTTGGGGGTGTTTTGACAATTAGATCCTGCGCTATTTAGATTCTTTCCCACACCTTTGCTACAAACATTTAATATGTGTCATGTGGACCACAGAAAACAAATTAAAGAGTTCAAACATTGGTGGGTTTTTTTTGTTGTTGTTGTTATCTTTACAGTACAAAGGTAACAGATATAGATAAAGAGTATTAAGGTAAGATGGGTGCAGGGAACAGTGTGCTTGTTAGATGTTATCTTTTAAACTGGTGATGCCACAGACTGAACTTGAGATTCTTGGCTGCAGCATGCAAAAGTGCTGATAACACTGCTTGAGTTGGAGTGAAAAGGCATGGACATGGTGATTAGGTTGCCAGAAAGACAGCTCGGAAGTGCTCAAAACTTGTCTGATTAGGAATTCTTCACCTTGCATCTTTAGAGGCAGCCACTTACAGTTGCACTCATAATGGATTAGTATTTTCTAACTGAAACAAAAGAGCCAGTTCTTCACAAACCTTTAACAACACTTTTTGTTACCCTTGATCAAAAAAGGTGTTTATAGGGTAAATTAAATGACTTTTTCCAGATGTGTTGGACTCTGACCAACCCCAGGCAACAACTATAGGGCTGTGTAGTACATCTGGGGGAAAAACACTCCAAGTTGAGAGAAGGCAACCGTAAGATAGCAAAACATACTTCTGAAGGTCCTGATAATCAAATGTGTCCTGGGGACAGCATACAAAAGGCCCTTTCTTTCTGAGCACTCAGCCTACAAAGTACTGCCAAAACAGACTTATCCCATGAAAGGACAGTAATGAGAGGACCAATCTAACCTCTCAAGGAAGGGAGTTCTAGAACCTGGGAACAGCCACCAAGAAAGCCCTCTGCGGTGTTCCTACCAGATGTACCTGTGAGAGTTATAAGACAGAAAGGAAGGCCCTGAAGGCTTATGTAGGGAGGCTCATGTACGCAGATTATAATCCTTTTGATAACCACAACCTGTAATACTTTGATTTGCACCTGGAAACCTAATGGCAATCAGTGGAGCTGTTGCAGCAAAGGAAAGGTGTATGTGCCCTGTAGTCAGCCTTGGTTAATATTCTGGCCACAGCTCTTTGGACCAGCGGAAGTTGTTGAACATTGTTCAAAGGCAGGCCCACATAAAGTGTGTCCTCAGCCTTCAAGGAGGTTTGAGGGTGACAGCTTTCATGCCATCTGTAAATCCCATGGTCTGTTTTGAAACCAGCATTTCAGAGAATGAATCAGCAGACCATAATTCAGCTAACATTTCAAATTTTAGGTTAGTGACTACAAATTCATCTCCTAGTTCCTACACTATGAAATTAACTTTAAAATCTAGCTTTCCCAGATTTTGGGATATACAAGTACAGTTGGTCTTCCACATTCACTAGGATTAGGGGCACAGGACACTTGTGAAAGTGGAAAAATTGCAAATACCAAAATGTGTGCGTGTCCGTTGGAAGGGGGTGGAGGCACGGTGGGGAGAATGGGCAACCAGGGTCCAAATCAGGTCAAGGAAAGGAAAGAGGGGTGAGTCAGCATGGTGGCCCTATACTTCCTCTCTCTCGCCCATCTCTTTCTGTTGGTGTTGGGGAGGCACTGGAAGAGAGTTTGTGGTGCTGAGAAATTGGGCTGTGAGCTGTTCTTAGCTGGCCAGGCAATAGCTGGTGGAGGAGGAGGAACAGAGGCAGGTTTTTATAGTGCTGTGTGGCCTAATTGAAGCTGCCAACAGGGAAGCTTCCCTTAGAAAAGAAGTACCTGAGGTGGGAAGGGGGCAGGGGTTGCACAAACTCACAAATGATTGAATCTACAAAACTCAAACCTGCAAACGTGGAGGGCCAACTGGAGTGCCATGCATATAAGATAATGCTTGTTTAGCCTTCCCTAAGTTAGGCCATTTCAGCATTTCACTGTTACAATGCTGTTATTCCACTTTCAACATCCCATGGAATCCTGGGGTTTGCAGTTTAGAGAGAGGCATTTAGAGTTATCAGCCAGAGAGCTCTTTGGCTTCAATAAACTGCAAACCCCAGGATTTCACAGGATGCCGACAGTGGAACAATAGCATTATAACAGTGAAATGCAGAAATGGCCTCAGTGCCTTCCAGACGTTTGGACTGTATCTTTCAGCAGTCCTGGGGTGATGGTTTCTGAAGTCTAAAACCTCTAAGAGAGCACCAGGTTGAGAAGGTTACTTAATAATAAAACACTTCTGAGGCAGCGATGCGCTGTGATTTTATAACAGATTTAGCGAGGCATCGTGTAGAAATCGTTGCATCCGGGGGGAGCCGTGTAGCACTTACTGGAAGGAGAGCATTTCCTTTCTCTAAAGGTTCAAAGAGGAAACGAAGTGCTGAGGAGCCAACCCCCCCCCCCGCATCTCTACTGTTAAAAATAACGGTGGCGCAGAGGTTTCCTGCTCGGCCATGGAAACCCGCTGGGTGACCCTGGGTGGGTCATACACACTCAGCTCTCTGAGAACCTCCTAAGTTCGCCTTAGGGTCGCCATCAGCGAAAACGACCTGAAGGCACCCAACAACCAACACGCCGAGTAAAGGAGAGCAAGCGAGAACTCCATGTGTGCTCCGCCTCCTCCACCCCGAAGAGAGTTCACGCCCCAAAGCCGAAAAGGGGCGGCTTGTGGGGAAGGTCGCTCGTAGTGCCGACGACCACCTATCGTTTCGTATTAAATATTCGCGGAGACTAACCAGCAGCAACTGCGGAAGCGTTCCTGTCTTGGCCCATTTCCGCACTAGCCTGTTATAGCGCGATGATTCCACTTTCAACCTCCTCTGGAATCCTGGGGCTTGCAGTTTCGGGAGGGGCCCGCCGGCCCCTCCCTAAACTGCAAACCCCAGGATTCCAGAAGAGGTTGAAAGTGGAATCATCGCGCTATAACAGGCTAGTGCGGAAACGGCCTTGAAAGGCTCAGGACGACATACTGACAAGCGCTATTACATAAAAACAAAAAACATTTTAAAAAAAGCCCAAAAGACCTTGGGCAGCGGGCGCAAATTAAGTTATCTCTAGGCGCTACGGATATAAAATACACACAGCCGCGCTGGCTCATGGGAGGGGGCAGTCTTGTGGGCCGTTGTAGGAGAATAAGGTAGCCTCCGAGTTAGGCCCTGCCCCGGGCCAAATTTGCAGGCTAATCAGGGCGGGGAGCGAGCGAGCGACCGAGCAACCCCTCCCCCCTCGGCTGCCACAGACAGGCGCGCGCTCGTCACTCAAAGGGCCTCCAGCTACCACCGTCACGTGGCGTCCGCCAAAGGCCACGTGCAGGCATCGGCATCCGACACCCCGCGCGCTCCCCCCGCTGCGCAGAGGGCTCGCTACTGCGGCTGCGCGGACCTCGCGACGCATGCAAAGGGGAGGGGAAAGGGAGGGAGGCGGTTTGAAGTCTCCGAAAGAGAGCGAGGGAGGGTCAAAGCGTGTTATTTAATCGCGCGTCGCTTGATACGGACATAATTTAGCCACGGTCGAGCTGGAAATGTGGGTGACGGGCATTGTCTTAACGCCCGGCAGTAACATGGCCCAACCGTACCGAAGGGCGGGGTGTGTTCGGCGGCCTCTGCTTCGATTTAGACTGAAACCGTCTCAGAGCTTACAAGGCATCATTTTTTGGTAGGGCGACTCCCAGGATACCCCAGGCAGCCTGGCCATGGAGGTAATGGAGTGTGCGGAAAGATAGTCTCCTTTCCGAGCCCTCATCCTGGCCAAACTCTGGAACGGGTGTTGACAGGACGTGTAAAAAGACAAACGAGCAGGACGTGTGTAACAGAAAGACGGGCGGAGAGCAGGCGATCGGTGCACTTAAGAAAAAAACAAAAATAAAGCACACGGCCTAAGCGCATGCGTCGCAAGGAATTTTTTATTTAAAAAAAGCCTCAAGATTTATGGCGGGTACAATTCCGTGGGCGGGATTAGTTGATTATAGTGACGAAATGCGCAGCCAACCAAGTCAGAGTATGGATTAGAGTGGGTGGGGAAAACTTGAGATTTATGTAGACGGACAGCGCTTTTGACCAATGAGAGAATTAGTCAGGGCTGAGGAAGGGGAGGGGCCCAAGTTAAAGCGACATAGGTAAGTCTCACAGAACCAATAGGGAGTCGGATGGTCAACATGCTGTCCAATTATTATGATAAACTCACAAGGCGGAGTTTCGCTTGATAAGCAGCTACCGCAACGAATGCCTCGTGAGATTGTTGAGGATTGAACCAACAGAAAAGGAAAATAGGAAGGAAAAGGGGCGGATCGTACTATGATGGCTAGGTAGATGAGCCAATCGTCGGTCACGTTATTGCGGCGCGGTCCAATGGCCGGTATCCGGGGCGGGCCTTGATGTGTTTGGGTTCGTGCCCCTCCAGGGAGCGAGACGGCGGCGACGGCTACGAGGAAAGTTTATTTTTTGGTGGTAGTTCCCCCGCCTCCCCCAACCGCCAGTTGTTTTGGTCTCGGCGTCTGGTGGCTGACTTTCCCCGGCGGGCGAACGGGCGGGAAAAAGCGGCTCCCTCAGCAGCGCCACCGAGAAGGAGGTGGGCTCCGCCTGTGCAGCGCGGCGGGCGGAAAGGCGACGGCCGTGGCTTTTTGTAGGTGAGCGGCGGCGGGCAGGCCTCGGGCAGCCGCCTCTGGGCTCTTTCTCGGGACCGGGGCATTCGAGCTTGCAGGCCGTTGGGCCTGTTTCGCGGCCTCTTCGCCTTTGGGCCGAGAGGACTTCCGAAAAGATCGCCTCAGAGTAAGCGGCGGCCAGATGCTGCTGCCGTGGGCTTCGGCCCCCTCCGTCTGTCGCTTGGCTACCAATACGTTAGTGTTATTTAAACCGCGGGGAAGGGGAGGGGGAAGGGGGTCTCTCCCATTTCAGCTTTATGGCCCGTGGCGGAGGTCGGGGACGACGACGACCCGTTTCCGTAGTTGTTGAAATGGAACTGAGTGTTGCTGGGGGGGGGTTAAAAATGCTTCGTTTGCGCGTGCGCAGTGGGGCTTCCCTCTGAGGGCATTCGTGGAGGTGCTCGGAGTGGGACCAGGGGGATTCCTCAAGTCCTTCTCAGGATGGCGATCGCGGTGATCCTCCAAATAGGAGCGCGGGGGGGGGCTACAGTGGCCGAGAGTTTCCTTGCCACAGGGCTAATCATGTGGTTTCCGTCGCCTGTCGAAGACTCAGGTCAGGCAGCGGAGAGCGAGAGTCCTGGAAGCGTGAGGGATGTGATTGGCCGTTGGCCTGCAGAAGCACCGGGGCCACTGGCTGCTCGGAGCCTCGTCTCTGTTTTTTCTATCCCCCCCCCCGCGCCCGCTGCCATCTCGCAACTTCTAGACTCCGGTTCTGTGGTGCAAGTCAGTCAACAGCGGGAACTAATGCTGAGGACAGCCAAGAAACCTCTGGTGTAAAGTCTTATTTATAGCAGCGCTGGTTCTAGCGATCCCCTTTGAATGCAACATGGAAAATGATCCTGGAGGATATAAATAAGTATAACCGGCTGCTTGCATCTTTCTTTTCTCCCCGCCTCCACCTTCTTTCTCATCAGCTGGGCTATCTAGCCCACCAAGAGAGACGAGACTGTGCCTAAAAGTCCCCCTAACTCGTTGTTTGCGTGTTACATAATTAGATTTTTAGCTCTTACCAGAGCTTAAAATTGGTAACCCCTTCTCTAAAATGTGGAAGACAGTATGTTTTGTCTGAGGGAACCATGTTGTTATTCAGGTGTAGTATGCAAAATCTGGGCTGATACTTGTATATTTGGCAACAAGAAAAGGAGAGGTAAAGTTTGGAGAACAGTTTTGCATGATATGATTTTTTTAAATGTCATGATGAGAAAAAGGTGTTTCTGACAGCAGACTACTGGCTCATATGATAGGTACAACTTTTGAGTTCCTCCTTTGCTTTCTGTTGTCTACTGTTTTCATGGGTCTTGTTCATGTTGCCTTTTGAACAGATCATAGTTGGAGATGCTGTTGCCTGGTGTATACTGGCAAGTTTGAAGTGTGTGGTAGGTGCTTTCAAGTCACCTGTGGACTTAACAGCAATCTTGTGAATTTCATAGAGTTTTCTTAGACAAGGACTACTCAGAGGTGGTTTTGCCAGTAGTCTGTTTTTATCGACCTTCAGCCACCTTAAATGATATGGCCGTAAAGCACAAAAAAGGTTCATCTGTTCTCAAAAATAACAAATTTGATAGAGCTGTATTGACATTTAGGGGTTAAAGCAAGCCAATAACTTATTTTCAAACAGTATAATTATCTCATTTTTAGAAGGGTAGAATGGAGCCTAAAAATATAGGCTAGATTTATGGGTTGGCAATTATTTGTATTGAGCTGTGTTGAGTGGTCATACTGTCATTCTGTCAGCCGCTATAATACTTAAAAGTACATAGTGTTAAAAGCAAATGCTTCCTTAGTGTAACTTGTTTAGCTCTTGGGTTTTGTTCAAGAAAATGTGATGGCCCATGCTCTTGGAGGGATCCTAAGATAAACTTTGATATTCCTAGAATAGTTAAGGATCAGGAAGGGATAGTAACTTCTTTTTCTGTCACGAGTGTGAATATTCGTCACTGAGATCATTTTTGCTTGAACAGAGTAAAAGCATTGCTGTGATCACCTTTCCTGCAAGATTTGTTCCTGCCATTTAAGTTTAACTTTTTAAGAACTTTCCTCATGTTACTCTTGTTTTAAAAGCAACATCTATAAAAGCAAAATATTGCATATTTTTCCACTTCTAATCTGTAGTATTAAATTGTTGTTCTGGTTAATTACTGCAAACATTTTAATTTTGAATGTCATAGTGATTCTGATTTCCTTAATACAGCAAATTAAAACCACTGTGGCCTAATTAGTTTAGGCTTTATGGCTTTTCATATTGTTTGAATTGGTAAACTGTCGGTTAGCTGAGAGCAGTAACTCTTGCTGGTCCACCCTCCAGTTAATTCTGACACTTCTCATCACAAAGAACATTTAAAAAAAAGACTCTTGGGATGTTTGATGGAGGCTCATTGTTAACTGTTAGATCTAACATTACTTTCCATAAACAAATGCTAGGACAACTGTTAAAATAGTTGCTGTAGCCATGTGTTTATAACTCAAGGCTTTATTATGGCAATATATTTTAAGTCAAACTGGAGGCCACAATTTGTTCAGGGCATGACAGATTATCTCCAGGATCTTATTACTTCAGAACTGACTGTTCACACTTGTTTCATTTCATATTCCATAACCAAATCAAAGCCTTGGTTAACTCTTCCAGATCTCTAAGTCTGTATTCTTTGCATAACTACTATTGCAAAAAAGTTGTGATTAGCCATATGTTGCTTTTTCTTGTACCTTCCACCTAGTTCTTAGCACACATGGAGGTGTTCTTAGTATGCCCTTCCTGCTCCTTTCAATGCCTTAAAAACTTCTTTCTCTGTAAGCCCATAAAAGTCAGCAGAATTTTGTGTCCAAGGAGCAATGACAGTTAATAAATACTTTTAATTGAACAATGTTCTTATGCTGTGTGTCTAAGGAGATAGCTCTTTTTATGAGTATGCTTCTTTCATGAACTACCATGAGAAAAGCACTGATTACTAATTATTATTAATGTGTTTTCTGTCTGTCCACCATGGAAGGGGACAGGACTAGCCTTGTTTTGTGTTAGGGATAGTTCATAGCTGTTAATACTACCCCCATTTTCTATTTTAACCTAGATATGAAGTGAATATTGGTTGTTATTGTTGTATGCCCTCAAATAATTTTCATCTTATGGTGACCCTAAAGTAACTTTATTTCAGGGGTTTTCTTGGAAAGATTTGTTTAGAGAAGGATTGCCTTTGCCTTCCTCTGAAGCTGAGAGAGTGTGTCTTGCCCAAGGTCAGCCAGTAGGTTTCCATGGCTGAGCAGGGATTCAGATCTTGGTCTCCAGAGTCATAGTGCAATGCCCAAACCACTACACCGTGCTGGTTCTCAAACATTAATTCATGTTAAGCATACTACCTGTACATCCTTTCACTATAACAGTGAGAGAACATAATGTGCATTCCCATAGCTGTGGTATTACTACTATATCTACATTCATCTTGTGTGCTGCAAAGCAGTTGACTTCTTGTTATATCATCATGTGAAGTCCAAAATTGTCTTCAGACTAACACTTCTCTCAGCCAATTATCTCTATTCCTGTAGTAAGTCACCATAGCAGAAGAAATTGCCTTTTAGAAACTTTTTAGCAATGTGCTCTCTGCCTGATTGTATGAAAATTTCATTCAGAATTATTTTGGTTAGTGGCCTATGTTGAAGAAAGAATTTTGAAATCTAGTTTCTGGACATGCATAATTTAATACTATGGTTGGATGTGGTATGGCCTATTGTGAGCTTACACAATATGTAAAATGAAGGATGGGTAATTGATGGGCTTTAGTACACAATAAACTTTGTGTATTTATCTCTTGGTGTCAAATGACTTTCTGCAGAATTCTCAGCTCACAACTAAAGTCTCTTATAAACATTTGTTGTGTTTGTAGAGCCACCCCACTGCAGAGGTACTTCATATACCGCAGTACTGTATAAAACTATATATTATTAAGAGACAAGTCTCATACATCTTAAAGACTGCTAAGCTTTATTTTGGCATAAGCCTTTGTGCACTTGAGGCCACTTCATTGGATGGTTTGGAATCTATAAAAACATAAACCAGCTGAAGTTTTTGGTTTTTTTCCCCCTGCAAGGACTGACATGGCTACCACCCTAACTTAAAACACAATGTTAAAGTGGGCTGATAATTTTGGCCAAGCTCCTGCATTGGGAGACATAGCTACAGAGTTGTAACTATGCCTTCCATTGTTACTACTCCAAACCTATGTTTTCAGCAGCATACCTCCCTTGCTCAGCATGGCCATTTCTTTGTTGCCAGAGGAGGTGATTGGAGATCTGCCAACTCTCTTCCTATAGCTGAATGTTCCATATCAGGCATCTGTATAGTTGCCTGTCATAGCAAAAGAGATTTGGACACATTTCTACTATTTCCTTGCTTCCTGACAACACGGAAATGAGTGTATTGTGTGTGTGGGGGGGGGTTACACTGTTGAATGGTAGGTTTTGTGGAGCTTTTGGTTGCTGCATACACAATGACTATAAAAATGAATTGTAATTACTGAACAGGATGCTATTTAAAAAGCCTGTGTGAAGAAAAAATTCTTAACTTTTTGCCAAAAAGATAATAAAGCATGCTACTAGGTGAGTCTCTGCTGGGAGTCTGACTGTAACTGGGATACTTTTTGTCTCCTGAACAAATTTGTGTTCTTTTAAATATGATATTAAATTCACGCCAAGACAACTGGTAGAAAAATAATCTCAGATGCTTATCTGGAATGACCAGCATGGTCATTGATATGAATGTTTCTGAAGCTACTTTTATGTTGTAGTCGCTGAAGTAGACTGATAACCCATTCTTTGCTTGCCAGTCCTCTTAATTACTGATCGATTTATATGTTTCTCTGTATAGATGCCTGACTTCAGAGATCTGCAACACTGCCGTGAATAGTCCAGTAACTTGTAGATTGCACTTTTGCTGTATTAGAACAATCTATTTTTAGTACCAAATTGTCTTAGGAAGTTTAATGTATGTCAACATTTGGAAGAGCAACATAGAAGACTTAAGTTTAAATTTACAGTCCTCCCCCCATATTTGCAGGTTGATTTTCATGAATTTGATTGTTTGAGAAGTGCCCACTTGCCTTCCCCACCATTTCCCCTCTCCCATTCCCTAGCCTTTTGCTCAGGCACAGCGAGGGCGAAGATCTTCTCCCCTCTGCACTCCCCTGCCCGTTGCCTGCATGGGTGCCCTGGCAGCGGCGGGCAGGAGAGTGCAGGGGGAAAGATCTTCATTTTCCTGTACTCCCCTACCCATCACCCATGTGAGCATGCAGAAAGAAGGGCAGGCAGGAGAGTGCAGGAGGAAAGATCTTCGCTCCCCTGCACTCTCCTGCCCGTCACCCATGGGGAGAAAAGGAAGAACATGCAGGCAGCAAGTAGGAGAGTGCACGGAGAAAAAAACCTTTCTTCTCCTTCACTCTCTTGCCTGTCGCCCACGTTGGAACGCAGAAACAAGGCAGGGCACCAGAGCAACAGGCAGGAGACTTGGAGAGGGAGGTTTTTCATCTGCCTTGCCTCTGGGCCAGCAGCGGCGGAAAGAATGAGGGAAGGAGGAGTGCTCACTGGGAGAGGGAGTTATTCAAATGTTTTTACTTTCATGAGGGTTCTGTGCCCCTAAGACTTGTGAATGTGGAGGGCCTACTGTATTTTATTAATGTCAGGCTGCTGAATTGTCAGTTGTTGGCACCATGCTTTTTTGCTTTCAGCACTGATTTAGGTGCTCCATAGTATAATTTAGTACAGAAAGCCCCCACCTTTTGATGCCTCGTTATTTGATGCCTCACTGTTTTGATGAGACAAGTTCCATTAATTCAACAGGGGTTCTGCTCTTTCATTGGTTCTTCTTGCCCATGCAAGCTTGCTTGGAACTACCTGCATGTTGCTTGTAAAGCAAGCTGAGAGGGGGGAAAGGCGCTAAGCCGACTGAGAGACTTTGCAAGCAATTCACACATGGTTGGTCCCAAGTGAACCTCTGTAAGTCCTTCATGCTTCCTATAGTACAGTACATGGGCTCTGCTTTTCAACCAGTTCTGTTTTCTGAAAGTTCTCTAGTCCCTAACCTGTCTGATAAGTGGAGGAGGCCTGTACTCCAGTATGAGGAACTATCTGACCTGAACTGCCACAGTGTTTTTAGATATTTACTCTAATGTGGAAATACATAAAATAATGTTAGTGATAGAATGCAGTGTTTCTGTGGATTGTCAGTACAATCATTGCTGTTCATGTAAAATTTTCCCAAAGTCTTTGCCAGGCTTGAAAGTATGGATACCTGAGGGGTGAAGTACCATGGAATAATGAGACCATAATGATGGATGATGTACCATGGAATAATGGATTCAATGAGGGTCACTTCATTGACTTAAAACCTATTTGTACAGTGGTGATCTCAGAAGGAGCAAAAGAGGGGAGCAACCTGATGTAGGTTCAGCTGAGGAAAAGTTTCGTCTCTTGACTACTTCTTTAGCCTTCCCTTGGGTGAAACACCTGAGCCCCCAGGAAGATCCAATAACTGGGTGGCTTCCTGCCCAGCCATCTACTGGAAGGCAAACCCAGGCCACCTGCACCCCAGTCCCAGGATTTTACAAGTGAGAGCAAAACCGCAGATTCCCCTCAAGGGTAGGCTTCTTTTCCTGTGCTGGGTCCCAGGATCTAGCAAGGCATTTCCAGAGCCTTAGTCTGTACTAAAAAGGTGTCAAGGGAGGCACACTGAAAACTCTTACCTCCCACTGTTACCTGCCAAGTGAATGCCTATTTACCATCATCACCCATAGCCATTGGTCCCGAGGTTCTGAGATACAGAGTGGAATAGGAAGAAAAAGAAAAACACTAGTAAAGAGAGGAGGAAATTTCTACCCGGTCCTGAAGCAACCAGCAAAACTCACACTGAACTAAGGGCAGAAGGGTGGACTGTGAAGCAGCTCATGGAAAGAAGTACGTGGAGGGGTGACCAAGCCTTTTATTGCCTTTGACTCCCTACCCCTCCATGTACAGCATCTTAGTACTTCACATCAAATACAGAAGCTTCCAATATCCTTCCCTGGAGGCCCTCAAAGGTCTCCCTTTCCCCTGCAGAGCTGTGCACCACACAGGTCTGGGCCCATTACTTGTGTTGCCTTATTTGTTGAGCCATTCTAGCTTCAATTTTTTCTGTGTTATGTTTAGTTAATATTATACATTATGAGCTGATTAAGTTCTAAACTGTTGATTTTTTTTCTGTATTATTTTTTTTCCTTTTACAGTGGTTTGATTTTTGCACTGAATGTAGCCAGGACGGATCTTTTCGGGCTTCAGCAGCAGCCCTGAGAAGCTGTCAAGGTAATTTCTGTTAAAGTACAAGTGTGCTAGAAGGAAAGGGAAAAGTCTATATTCAATAAAGGGATGATGTGGCTAGTGAGGTTCAACTTGCATTGATATATATTGGATGGTTTTTAATTGCAAGTAATGATATAATGAATATGTGCAAAGGATTAATCTCTGTACTCAGTAATTTAAAATTATTGGATATTGTTTGTTAACTAGGATAATAAGTGGACATAGATGGTCTAAAAGAGTGCTACTGAGAAATATTCTCTTGTCCATCTCATGTGAAATTTTAGTTACACTGTGTAGGTATTGCTTCTATATTCAGTTAATTCCATCATATTGACATGTATCTCATGAGGTAATAATTCAGACTCCTCTTTATCTTGCTGATCACCAGAAAGACTGTGTACAGTATAGTAAGGTGATTGGGTACATTTAAGTTGGGGATCAGTACAGGTGGCACTGGAAAGTTAACTTCCCCACTCTCTAAAGTAGTTTCCACCAGTGTTGGTTCACAAAGATGGGTGCTCTACAACATCCATCAATAGCATGGCAAGTGGTTGTAAATGATTAAAAATGTAGCCTAGTTTGGGATATAGGGTTATTTCCATAGATTTAAATCTTATGCAATGATTCTAAGATTGATAATGTCCTTTTCAGACTTTTTAACAGTATCCTAGTATGCACTGTACCTAAAGAACAGTTACCGTAACCAGTATGTTAGTTGTCTCCTTGTAGTAACAATGTATAGTTTTATGGAATATCATGTTATGTGAAGATGTTTCACAGTCTGTCTTGAAGGCTGACCTTAGCTGCTTGAATATTTTGTTTACATTGTTGCTTTTTCTAACAGCAAAGGGAAGGAAGAACAAAGTGTCTCTACTTCACTTTGTTGCTTCTCCCAGAACAAAGTGCTGTGCAACCTTTCATATATTTGACTTGCATGAAAGAGCTTGTTATTTGTGGGAAATAACCCTCAAAATATATGGCATGCAGTCATTTTTGCCTGCATATGTCTCTTCCCTCTAAATCTTAGAGTACGCTTTGAAGCTAAACATGTGCCCAGTGCAGCTCCCACACTCTATAAAAGTCAACCTCTGGCAACTGACCTCCCCCGCAATTAGATGAGCACTCTTTGGCCTTCTTTGCTGATTCTGCAACTGAGGGGCACCCCTTCTGTTGCTAGCTGAACCACAGTTTGATCATCTCAGAAGGTGAAAGGACTTTTGTTGGAATCATGCATAGTCAGTAAGCAAGTAAATATTTCTTTGCAAACAACAAAAATGCATTGAGGCATTTTTCATTTCATTTTTCATTCTGCTCAGTAACCCCGTTCTGCAAGATCTGGAAGTTCTTGTACTTGTACAGTAGGAACACAAAAATGATTTGTCAGGAACTCACTGTTTGTGCAATAAAAATGTTAAAGTGACTCTTTTGTTACTTCCTTTGTTTCAAATTATGGAGTGGCATAATTCTTGAACTTGTTCATAAATGATTTTGTACCTTTTTAGACACCATGTAGGTAAGGCAGGTCGCAGGCTTCTGGAATTAACAGCTTATTATCTATAGAAATAGAGTTCAGAGGCCAAAGTCTGTATGAGAACAAAGATTAATCTTTTGTAGTAACAACTCTGATTCCAACCTAATTTTTTCAATATATTTTCCTTCCCTTATTTTTTTTCCCCTTTGGCAGAACTTCATATTTCAGCAGAGTTTTGCACAGATCCTGTTCCCATGCAAACTGATGAGGGAGAAATTTTGGAGGAAGGCAATTCCAAGGTCAGTGAAATAGAAGAATGAGGCTAGGATAAATGTTAATACGCATATTGATTACTGGTAATACATAAGTTTGAAGCTTAAGTTAAAGTTGAAATTTTTACAAGAACTTAACTTTTCCATTCTATGCTAATATGAGCAAAATTAGAAGAGGTGACGCTTAATAGTTAATATAGGAATTGTGCCTTTGTCAAGATATTTATGTCTTGGAGATTCTTTCTCACCTGTCTGTTTGTAAATCGGGCTGTAATTTATCTTTCTGTTTCCAACATGAAAATTGCCTTCTGGAAATTCAAGAAAAAACTTTTGTAAACTGAAGTGTTCAGTCTTTTCTACTTCATTTATTATGTAGGCTGCAATTTTATACTATTACATGAGATTAAATCTCATTGAACTAGGTAAAACTTACTTCTGAGTTGACATAGGGTTGTGCTGCAGATTATTTCCAGAGGGATAGTCATGCCAGTCTGTTGCAGCAAAAACAAAAGAGTCTCCTGGCACCTTGAAGATGGTTAAATTTGTTACCATGGCTCTTTTCATGGGTGATAACCCTCTTAATTAGATGTCTCTGGAGGCGTGGACTATAGTTCACTAATGAGTATTTAAGGTGCCTCAAGACTCCTTGCTGGTTTTGCTCAAATGATGTAGGGTCATTTAGGTAGGCAGTGCTGCAGTTAGGAATTTCTGTGGACCAACTTGCAAGGCTAGCTTAAAATCTAAAATGTTAAATTTTTCAGAAAGAAGAATAATATAATTATTTTCAAATTACTGCATATAAGTCATAGGATAGTTTTTAAGAAAGCATTAATGGACTTGCATTTCAACATGGCTTTCTGTTTTGGTCTGGTTCATACTTGTACTTCTGGTACTCTTTAATGAGTAACTTTTTTTTTCAAAATAGCTGCATAAATTTGTGTTCTGCTTAAACCTTCCATCTTTTCAGACTAGAATGAGATTGCAGTGCTGTACTAGTCTGAAATCTACTCTATGTTCATATGGCACCATATCACGATGTTTGCAAATTATTTTTGCAAGAAATAATGCCCCTTGTTCTGTTTACTCTTGTTTTTCCACACCTTGGCCAACTGTCATTGTGGACGTGACTTAATTCTCTGTCCTTTGAAATTCAAGGTGGTGTGATAGTAGCAGTGTCAAGCCGGAAGGTGTGAGAGCTGCATATATTCTTCAGAGAGTTAATGGCTAGCTTACTGAATAATGTTATTACACTTGTCATAATGCTGTTCCTCTAGCTTGGCAAACATACTACTATACTTATAGTAAAGACATGTACAACTTATTTATGGTATGTTTATTTCATTTTTGTTTGTTTGTTTGTTTTTGCCAAAAGTAAATGAGATGACATACAGCATTATGAATGTGTATCCAACTATTTGTCTGAAGTTTTTTGCTATGTACCACAGATGAAAGGAAAATTGTGTGTCTGAAGTTAATATCAGACATTTTATTGACCAGAATATACTTTATAGTGACTACTAATTTATAGTAACTCTGAACATTAATCTGGTTAGGTCAGTACTCTTGACTCAGATTGGGAATATCTCTAAAAATTGATTTTTCCAAGCCACTGAATCTCTTTTAACTGGGAGCAGTGCATGCAGAGCATGTGCTCTGGAGCTATAACTTTACCACAACCAGCCAAATTAAAAGATTGAGCACTTTCAGGATTATGTTGTTGTTCTGAATTCCATGTATTGGACTTCAGATGTTAATAGAAATTAAAGGTGAAAAAAGAAAAAAAACATGCATATGGAGTTTGTTGCAACCAGACTTATCCCTTACATTTCAACATTTGAAAATTGATTGTGCATTATACGACTATGCTCATCGGCTTTTCTTGGGTAATTATTACTGTTTGCTATAGAGATTTAATGTGGTTAATCACACTGAATTATATCATGGCTAACTTCTTAGTGGTTTATTTTATATTCACACCCTGCACCCCAAAAAGTCAAAACTTATATTTTTAATTTATGAGACACAAGCGGTAAAACATATTGTGGACTAAAAGTTTTGTAATACTTTTCAAAAGCTATCTAACTTTTTTGTAGTTAAATTTGAGATCTTCAAACTATTTGACCCATTCTAGTCTATTTTCAAACTTCCCAGCTTATTGCTGGGCCTTAATTTCCTCTGGACCTTTTGATGTGTGCTTCTTGCCAAAGGTGCAAAAATGCTCTATTTCTTTTATCTTGGTGTATATAAAGGGAGTGGAAAGCAACCTCTTTTTATGAACTGTTTTAGCTGTTACTGTCATACGAGAAAAAGAAAACACAATAGTTAATAACCTTTGAAAGGGGTAAGTAGGCGGTGGTGTCTAAACAGGCTTCAGTCTGATGCTCTTTCTATTAAGCAGCATGAGAGAGCAGAAGACATCAATAAGATCAGATTCTTCCTATTAATGTTCTAACATTTCTGTCTCTCCCTCATGTTGCAGTGCCCATGTTTTGTTATCTGTTCTTAACCACTTTTCCTAATTTATTTTATCCCGGATCATGTCCAGAACTGTTAATTCATTGATTTAACTTGCTTGTCATGCTTAAACAGTTTTAGGACAACTTTAACCAATCACTATAAGCTCTTTCTTGTTCAGTTTGAAACCCTCAAACTGACAGTAAATATGCAGGAAAAACATTGTTAAAAGGAAGAGAAAAGAATGAGAAGACGAGCAGTTAAGAGTGTTCGACAAAAACAAGACCTATCTCAACCTAGTTATCTTACTGAAAAGGTTAGTTTATGAACATTCTTATTCCAGCAGTAATTCTGTAGAACTTGAAATATGAGAGAAGAAAAAAACCCTTCTCAAATGTTGTGCAAGAGCATTTAAAGTGATTGGTTTAAAAGAAAAACTAGTTGGTGCAGGGAACAAATATTACCAAACTTCACTTTGCCCACAGAAAAGTAATTAGCTAGGAACTTGTAAAATAGTATTTCTGTGGCCAACCCATGATTTCTTTTCTCTGCAGCTTAGGTACTGCAGGTACAGAAGAGTAACTGTGAATAGCATTGTTGTACTATGTCCAAAAATAACCATTTTTGCATTGCTATAGACCAATGCAACATGCATCCAGTTTTGTATTTGTGGATGCCTGCTGGTATGACAGGAACCTTCCTCCCCTTTTCACTGCAGTTTTCTGTGTTGTCTGAATACCAGGTTTGAAGGGATTCTTTAGCCGTCCCTAGCCAGTTTTGCAAGTATCTGGTGGAGAGGGTATCTCTTCTTCTTTGTTTCAATTATAGAAGCAGTTCTGTCTGTGAAAGCATCCCAATGGATTCTGCTGAAGTATTTAATGAAATCGGCCAAACCATTTAGAACAGTGCTTCTGAACTTCAAAATAGATTACAAGGAATTTTGTGGTGGTTGTCGCACTGCTAGCACTGTGAGACCAGGAAAGTCTATAAGAATAGTAGTTGCAAACTGACTGTATGGGAATGTTCTGTTGACCATGACTGACAGAGTTGAAGCTTATGAAGGCATAGTAACTGTGTTACATACTCTGAATTGTGGTCTTCTGCAACTAAACTTCAGTAAAAAACTGCAGTGGATGCACTATATTTTGCAACCAAATTATGTTGTAAAACGTGTTTGCTTTGTATCCTGATAAGACCTCATCAGGATCAGCTGTCACAGTTGACTTTGCAATTCTGTTACTTCCAGAATAGGGTGCATTTCTCCTTTTGAAATCTATCAGAGACTTTAAAAATTTACAAGTAATCTTTCTGATATATTTAAGTGATAGGAAGTCCTACACATTTGTATGAACTGTGATGTCACTGTGCCAAGTTTTGCCAAAGTAATTGGTTATGGCAGATTACTTGACATTGGAGCTAATAATGGAAGATAGCTAGTGGACATGTTGAAGTGTTCAACTTTCTTGTAAATGAATGCCACCATGACTAATAAGATTACATGGCTCTCACTTAACTTGTTTATAGTATTGTTCAGCCTCAAGGTTGTGAAGTGACATTCAATATCTCAATTAGTTTAGTAGTCTAATTTTTGTGTGTGGAGTTAATCTGGGTGTGAGTAAATGTGTGGAGGATACATAAATGGAATATAAGGTGGTTGTATGACACCGCCTTCTTTGTATAATGTTCTGGAATACAGCTGCAGTGCTTTGATAATGGTCTGCCAGCTCTATAAAAAGAAATCAGTAAATTCTTTAAGATTATAATTGTTATAGTAAATCAAATCCAGTTGCTACTTCCAATTAAGCTGTGGAAGTTATGGAAGTGTTGACTTAGCTCAGTTCCCATTCATTTGTTTGTCCTTTTCTAGCTGAAGCTAGCAGTTGGATTTAGTCTATCAGCTCACCTATTTCCCCTCAATATCTCTTACATAGTCCTTAACAGTCCTCTTTATGACTCTTTTTATGACTTTGAACACCGGGGTCCACTAATGTAAAGTAATCTGTAATGGTCAGATTTTGGTTTAAACTGTGGAGGCCCAACTTTAAATGTCTACTGGCCAATAAAACTCACTGACCGAAGCTTCTTTGGCCAATGACACACACTCAGCTTAACCTGATTCATAAGGGTGTTTTGAGGGTATGACAGTGGTAAGTAAGAGTGATCCATGTAAACTAGGTTGATCTCTTTAGATGAAAGTGGGGTAGAAGTATAATAAGGAACATATTGTAGGGGAAACATTCTTGATAGCTAATAAAGCAATGTAATGGGGGAGTAGGCACAGTGCAACTTACAGGTTGCATATGACCTCCGGAATCTTAGTTTATAACTATCCTCCCCACCTGAATATTTTAGAATTTTTTTAACTGAGGAAAGGGTCCTCATGCTCTCTTGGAGGTACAGGGCACAATATTCCATGTTTTAGCCCCAAACCTACTTGGGCCTAGCTGTTAGAGAGAAATCTTTTTTGAAAAGGGAAGTGACTTCTGGCCACTTTTGATTTTGAAAAAAAGATTCTTCATGGCCCTAGTGATGTTAAAAGGACATAGTAGAATTGCCCCCCTTCCAATAGGAATGGCAGGGGGAGCTCTTGAGGGAGGAAAGGAAGGCTCATGCAAGCTTTCCCCCACCCCTGCCTTTCCCTTCGTTTTTGCATGGGAAGGGGAAGGAGGGAGTGCCAGAGGTGGGACAGGAAGGCTCACATGAGCTTTCTCCCACCCCCTTTCCATTCTGTTTTGTCTTAGTGCAGGTTCTTTGCACTGGGGCAAAATGCATGGGAATGGGAGGAGGAGAACGGGGAGGAGGCACACATGCTTGCAAATAATTAAATTTGCAAACATCAAACCCACGCATTTGGAGGGGGAACTGCAAATACAATTTCTGAAAATGAAATTTTGAAGCATGTGAATTGAGGAAAGACTTCAAGAACTTAAAGCTTGGTCCTAAATCTTTTGCCGCTAAACGTGTGACCAATGTAGTGTTGTGTTAAATTATATATCCAGATTCATCACCGTGTAAGTGAGATGAAGTCATTTAAAAATTTGTCTGTTTTACTCTCTAGTATTCATAGCAGGTTGCAGAACAGAAATATTAAAACACAAGATGTAAAAATGTGGTACAGAAATAATATCAAGAATAAAGTTGATTTTTCCAGTGAACCAGTGTTACGACAAAGGTGTCACTAATATATCCTATGATTTATTAGTGGATATATCAGAGTCTTCTTAGAAATGTCTGAGGTCACATGATGGTCAACACTACTTTGAATGTAAAACACTTAAAACAACCTGTTCTCTGTTTATAATATTTTCTCATTCCTTTCTGATGAAGCATATAGTCTGGACCAGGTATTCCCAACTGTTTTTTGGCCGCAGCTCCTTAGGAGCTCTTCTCAAGTTCCAGAGCCCCTGTGTCAAACAGGAATAACACATGAACAGATAGATAGAAGATCATTTATTATTGAATACCAAGAAAACCTGAACATTGTGACATACTAGACAAAACTTTTTAAAAAGAATACAAAATTAAAGATCTGTTAGACCTAATGAAATCCTTGGGTTTGATGCTTTTCTGCAGGTTCTTCTTCATGGTCTCTGTGCCTCACAGAATGGCAGTCTTCATTCATGCGCAGTTGCTTTTCGGAAAGTTCCAGAGCTGAGCAGCTTGGCGGGAACCCCTCCCCATCCAGTACTGAGCATGCTCAGTCCCGCCAAACTAATGATCACTCCTCAGTTTCTTTTCATCTGCTGGCCTGTTAGCAGCTCAGAAGGCTTCCTCACTGAGCACTTCCTTGATTCTTGGCTTTTTTTCTTCATCTTTCATTCATTTTTCTTGTTTTTTGCAACAAAAACTGTAAGAACTCTTCCCCCTTCTTATGTCGTCTTTGTTTAAGTTGTGCGTGTCTTGCAGCGGTAAGGTCTCCCTTTCAGACGCCCACCCCGAGTGCGTGTTCTGTCTCAGGGAGGGCCATAATGTTGGGCCCTGTTCTATTTGTGAGGACTTCACCTCACAGACTCCTCTAAGAATAGAACTTCTCGATTGAAATCCTATTGTTGGGAACAGGCCCTTTCCATTAAGGAGCAGGCTTCTTCATACCGCTCTGCCCACTGCGTCAATATCGGTGCCTTCCACAACGTCCTCTAGGTCGGCTCCGAAGTTATCAGTAGCATCTGCTCCTTCGGTATCGACAGCCTCAGTACCGGTACCGACAGCAGCCACGTTGACCTTGCCGCCAGTTTCGTCTCTGCCTAAGATTCCAAAGCTCTCCAAGTTGTCTACTGTCCAAGCTGCTGGAGATGCCCTTCAACCTCGCAAAAAGTTCGCAAGGTCTCTACCTTGGCAGAGCGTAAACACGCCTTGTTGCACCACTCTTCTGTTTCCTCCAACAAGGAAAAGAAGAAGAAAAAGAAGAAACACCACTCTCCTTCTCCCACTACCTGTCCATCGGCTACTCGACCTGCCTGTCTCAGTCCCTTACCGACTCCTCCGCCAACACAGCCTGCGACATCCACCATTGAGGAGGAGGATGCTCCCACCCTTTTGCTGGTACAGGACGTTACTCAGCTCCCGGTACTGTCAGTCCCAGCTACTGTGGCTCTGGTTTCTGACTTGGACTGTCAATCCTCGCGGATTAATTTCTTGCCTGTGACCTCTGGCCAATCCAGAAATGGCGGCCTGCAAACTCCAATGGCTCCAGCTCTCTCTCCTGGCCATCCTGAGTTTGACCATCTGCCTGCTTCGGACACTCCTTGGACTGTTTCCCGAGACCGACCATAGCTTAGTGTGGCTCACTCTCCAGGATGTAGTGAACGGGGTAGATCCCCACATCGTCAGGACTACCGACATCACACCACTTATGAGCCTTTGCTGGTGAGGGTAGATTCGCCCTTTTCCTCGGCTTCCTATATTGCCAGGTACAGTCACAAACATCTTTGGAGAGAGCAGCCCAGCTCCTACCATTCTTACTTGCTGGCCTACTGCGATTGGTACCATCCCGATGTTCATTGTTGGTCTCCTTACTGCCCTCAACATTCACCCTCTCCATCATGGTCCCCTCTGGGATTTCATTACTGGTGTTCCCCTCAGTGTCGCCGCTCCAGATCCTGTTCTTGGTCCCGATCGACCCACTACTGCTGCGGCTCTCAGTCTTGTCGCTGTTCACAAGACCCATCACCTCATTGTTGGGCTGTTTCACCTCCTCTTCAGGTGACAGCCATGGTGTCACGGCCTGCGCTGGATACTCAACCTGCGTCCACTCTGCCAACACCTCTGTCGGCTTCATTGTCAACACAGTCTGTCGTTGCACCGATCTCGACCATACTACCCATTTCGTTGGCATTGACTTCGGTACCGATTAGCACCCCAACCTTGGTACCGCTGCAAATTTCAGTCTCGCTACCGTCCCAGACTGTTCTACCAGCTTCTGCTCCATCTGCTGTTCTTTCTGGAACAGGACCAGCCTGATATCATTGGTTTCAATCCCTTCATCCATCGTCTCCTTCTTGTTCTTATGATTCCAGTGGTGATTCTACAGATTCCACACCGCAATCTCACACCTCACCACCTTTAGTGTTTAGAGACCCGTCTGCTGATTCTGCTCCTGAGGACGTCAAGCAGTTCTCGGACATCTTAGTCCGCATGGCCACTGCCTTGGGCCTTGACATCTCCGGACCTGCTCCTACTGTACAGGACTTGGTCTTCCACTATGTCGATACTTGCCCCCCCGTCAACAGCTCTGATTCCGTTTCTACCTGTCCTGCAGGAGGTTTTGAAGCACCCTTGGGCCCAGCCGGTTTCGCTTCAAGCAATTCCTCACAGCCTGGAGTTCCTCTACTGCACCCAAGAGAAAGACGTTGATTTCCTCTTCATTCATCTGACTCCAAATTCAATTGTTGTTGAGTCGTCCCAAACTAAAGGGGACAAAAGGGCTCATACAACCCTGCCTGATCGCGAGAGCCGCCATTTAGATGTCTTTGGCCGTCACTTCTATTCTGCTTCTTCGTTGATCTCCAGGATCTCCGATACTCTAGCTTGCCTGGCGGCCTATTAACGCAACATCTGGTATAGATTCTTCCCCCTTCTGTCCCACCTGCTGGACAGACAGGGCCACCGCTATTCAATATTTTAAGAAGTCTGTGGCCCTTTCGAATCAACAGATTTTGTCCTCTCGACATGCTGTTGAGGGTGCGGCGCACGTGATGGTAGGTGCAATTGCTCTCTGCCGTTTTGCTTGGCTCCAGTCCACTGGGTTAACTGAGGATAGCTGAAAGCGTATTGAAGACCTTCCCTTTGACAGCCAAGGACTGTTCCATGCCACTACAGATGAGGCGATGGACCAACCTGTGAAAGCTTGTCTGACAGCTAAAGAGATGGGCCTTAACCCCTCAGCCCAGCCTAGAAGACCACCTTCATCACGTTCTTCCTGGTGATGCCCTTCCTACTCTTACAGGTCACACTCTCCTTGCCGCTCTTCTCTCCAGTCTCCCTTACCAGCCTTTTCCCGCCGTTCCTTTAGACGTTACCAACTGTCTTCCAAGAAATGTTCCTTGACTGCCAAATCTCGTTTTTTACTCCCGTTGCAAACTTCACAGTACCCAAATCAGATGGCACGCTCTGACCTGTTCTGGATCTCGGGGGAGGTGAACTCCTTCATTGCCTCCTGGAAGTTCAAGATGGTCACCCTGTCCTTGATTCTACCCTTTCTGAGGCACTGGGACTGGTTCGCATCCATCGATCTACAGGATGCCTACTTCCCCATTTCCATTTGCCCTCAGCACAGGAGGTACCTCCACTTTGTGATCAACGACGTCTGCTACCAATACAAGGTTCTTCGCTTTGGCCTCTCCACCGCCCCCCGGGTCTTCACAAAGTGCCTAGCCCCTCTGGTGCCTTACCTCTGCATGAAGAATGTTCTGGTCTACCCCTATTTGGACGACTGGCTCCTGGTGGTGTTGTGCAAACAAAAGCTATATGAGGACATCCATGTTGCCCTCTTCCTCCTTTCCAATCTCGGACTCAGAGTGAACCCCAAGAAATCCCACCTCGAGCCCTCACGCGTCCTAGATTTCATCGGGGCCACCTTCGACTCCACTCGAGCCAGGGCCTTCTCACCTCTGAGGCATGCACAGACTCTGTGACAGGCTGAGGCTGCCGTCCTGGGCAATCCATCTATTTCCACCCGCAACATTCAACAGCTCCTAGGCTACATGGCTGCGACGACGGCAATCAGCTATTCTTCCTGCCTTTGTGCTCACTCTCTCCAGCACTGGTTTCTCCAATGTTTTGACCTTCTCCTCGACAATCAACATTGTGTTCTTTGGGTGCCTCGTCCAGTGCGGGACTCACTTCATTGGTGGCTATCCCCAAGCCATCTCTTATCAAGGATGCCGTTTCGGGAGCCCTGTCCGACTCTCACTATCATGACCGACATGTCTCTCCTGGGCTGGGCTTTTCTAAACCTTGTTGTCAGACGGACTGTTCAGATCCTATCAGACAATATGACAGCGGTCTGTTATGTGAATTGGCAGGGAGGCACTCATTCTTCCACTTTGCTCCATCTGGCTCTACGCATCTGACACTGGTGCATTCCATTACAGATACACCCTGTTGTGGTCCACCTCATGGGGCGGGACAGTGTGACAGCGGACACGTTGAGCAGGGGCACAGCATGTCATAACGAATGGTCCCTGTCCGATGCTGCCTTCCAGCGGATAGTGTCCCGATGGGGCACTCCAACCATCGATCTCTTCACAGCCAATTGCAACAGGAAGTGTTTCAGTTATTGCTCAAGAGCTGGCCTGGGCCCCAGCTCTCTCAGTGATGCGTTCCAGTTTCCTTGGAACAGAGAGTTCCTTTACATCTTTCCACCATTTCCTCTCCTAGGTCAAGAGTGATGAAGATTGCAACAGACGAGGCAGACGCCATCCTCATCGTACCCTTCTGGCCAAGGCAGCTCTGGTTTGGCCCCCTCCTCGCCATGGTGTGGGGCCACACCATGAGGCTCTGGAATGCGCCGGACCTCCTCTCTCATTCGGGGGGTCAGTACTGCACCCGGACCTCCCTCTTCTCTGCCTGCACACTTGGAGGATAAGGTTCTAGACTCTCCCGCTATCCAAGCTGTTCTCATGGCTGCGAGGAAAGAATCAACTCGTAGGTCCTATGAGTACAAATGGAAGAAGTTTGTGGCCTTTGCCATCTCCGTGATAAGCCTGCTTCTCCTACCTCCCTGTTCACAGTGCTTCACTTCCTCCTAGCGCTATGGGATCAAGGCCTTGCCTTCTCCTCCCTGAAAGTTTATCTCTCTGCAATCATGGCCTATCAGCCATGGGGTTCTCCTTCTTATGCCCTTTTCCAGAACACTACAGTGAAGCAGTTCCTCAAGGGCTTGCAACGCATGTATCCTCCTGTCACTCCACCGCTTCCTCCATGGTCACTGTCTCTTGTCCTGTCCCAACTCGTATGCCATCCCTTTGAACCGATGGCTGTGTCTGGTGACTGCCTCCTCAGTATGAAGACGGCGTTCTTGTTCATTGTCACTTCAGCCAGGCGGGCAGGAGAGCTAACTGTATTGCATTGTGATGAGCCGTTCCTAGTGTTCCACCAGGACAAAGTGATCCTCCGTCCCAATTTTTCTTTTCTTCCTAAAGTAGTCTCCAATTTCCATATAAATCAAGACTTGATTCTGCCTGCTTTCTGTCCAGACCTGCATCGCCCCTCGAGCGCTCTCTTCACTTGCTCGACGTGTGCCGTGCGCTTGCCTTTTACCTTCAACGGACCTCCACCTTCCATCAGACTCCCCACCTTTTTGTGTGCTATGGTGGGCGTCGGAAAGGTCATAAAGTCTTCTCTCAATGGTTTTCCAAATGGGTTGCCCAGACAATTCACCTTACCTATGAACTTGCCAGGCAAGCTCCCCGGCTTTGCTTCAGGCCCATTCTACCAGAGCAATGGCCTCCTCAGCAGCCCTTCTCAGAGGAGCTGACCTACAGGAGCTTTGTCGTGTAGCTACATGATCGCGGCCTTCAACCTTTTGTCCGCCACTACTGCCTTGACTGTAGGGCCTGGCATGACACTTGCTTCAGCCGTGTGGTGCTGTCTTCTAACCCCCAGGGCCTGACCCACTGTCCAATGGTAAGCTATTCAGTCTCCCATTGTGTGAGGCACAGAGACCACGAAGAAGAAGAACAGGTTGCTTACCTGTAACTGTGGTTCTTCGAGTGGTCATCTGTTTCCTCACACACACTTGCCCAGCTTCCCCTCTTTCAGGTCTTGCTTTGGCGGACATCGAAACTGAGGAGAGACCGTTAGCTTGGCAGGACTGAGCATGCTCAGTTCCAGATGGGGGAGGGGTTCCCACCAAGCTGCTCAGCTCTGGAACTTTCTGAAAAGCTACTGCGCATGAATGAAAATTCCCATTGTGTGAGGGCACAGATGACCGCTCAAAGAACCACAGTTACAGGTAAGCAACCTGTTCTTTTATGATATTGAGCTCATTAAACTGATGTAAGTCTGTGCAAGAGACTTCAGATGGCTGCTGTGGGGCATGAAATATATCGCAAAAGTCTCAACTTTTGCAGATTTTACATCTTAAATTGAGATGTGGGAGGAGCTTAAGCAATAAATTTACTGACCACGCCAAATTCAGATGGTGTGTTGGAAAGATATTATAAATAGGAGGGAAACTATTGAATCCAACTAAGGTTGTTGCTTGGGTATGTCGTTGGTTCAGTTACCAGGACCTCCATAAACCCTTGGTGCTCTTCTTCTCACAGTTTTCAGTCTGTGGCCTGAATTGAGAATGGTTCATCTGGAACAAACTCTTCTTTTCCTTTGATTGCTTCTTTTTGTGTGAAAGCAATTCTTCTTCAATTGCAACCATCATATTGTTCTCCCTTTTCTAATGTATCTGCTTCCAGGCCTTTGTCTTTTTCCAGAAAGTTTCCAGTTTAGTGACAGTCCTGGTAGTCCACACTGATCAAGAAAAAAAAAGTACCTCAGTAAATTATTATAATAGTTGTAGGAGAAAATAAGTGAAAAATTAAAAATCCAGAGATGTGAAGAAATATTAAAGGTATTAAATAATCCCTAGCACGTACCTTTCGTAACAGAAATTATTACACCTAAATTGCATGGAAAGTACATGGTTCCTATAAGCATTTTTACACTGATGTTTCCTGGGTCCTACAGGTTTCTAAGATCTTGCCTTGGCTACTTGATAGCTTGTGTCCACTTTGTACTTCAAGGACATCTCATTCAGGGTTCAACTTCCTTACCACCAGTCTTTATTTTGAATCATGATAGTTTTATTTGGGTACTTGGTAGAGACAGTGCTCTGCACACCTGCCCCTTCAATCTTAACTCTGATTGTGCTGCTACAGGGCTAGAGAGCTTCATGACTCATTTGACCTGATAGAAGAGAGCTTTAGGGGCTGGCACTCTTCCGCAGATCCATGCTGCTAAGATATGCTCTAAATAACAGTTGGGCTGTCTAGATAAACATAAGATGCTTCTTGGCATTTTTGCTTTTTCTCAGCCTTACTCAAATTACTCTATTTTGGAAGCCTTACATTTTCCTTTTACCATACAGGGTGCCCAGAATGAGGTTTCTGTTGAGTTGGAATCCAGGTTCTTAATCGCCAGACCTAAAAGAGCCATACTTCTCAATGTAATTTTCAAACATCTCGACTGAATTCCAGATAGATAGAGCTGTTTAGGTCCTTCCACAGACCATAGGTAGTTATCCTGATTACAGGTAGTTCATACTTTTCATTATGCTTTACTTGCCAGAGACTTGTGCTTACCCCCAGGAAGTGACACTTCAGCCAAAGACTAGATGGACCATAAGATCAAATTAGTACTGTACAGAGCCACAGAGGCTTAATACTGTAAGTTGGCTTTTATTCTTTCTTGTGATTTACTATATATATTCATGTGGAAAACTAAAAAAATCAGTCAAAAGATTGACCCAAAAGTCCTGGGTCCTGTTCTCTGTTCTCCTGTTCTCTGAGTAGAGTGGCAGAAAGCGAGAGCGTGGTCCATCCTGGTGGAACCTAAAAGAAGCACTGATTCACTCTAGTCTCTGTCCCACTGCTTTGCACTAGCCTTTTTTAATGCCTGAGTTGAGAGTATCGCACTTCCCCTCACAGGAGTGTTGAGAGAATCACTAGACTGACACCCGCTCATTCCTGTCAGATCTTGGTGGGGATTCTGCTAAGATATAGAGAGGTGGGAAGACATAAGGAGCTATGTCAATCAAGGCTGAGAGAAATTGTTGATGCTTAGTGGGTCCTAGTCCTGGAAAGAAAGACATGGATTTTTTGAGAGGAAGTGCTCACAGAGAGGCCTTTGAAATAGATCATCAAAGCTTAAGCTGGTTAATGTAGCATCTGCTCAAGTATGCTCAATTAACTGACCTGTAGGTTGTCATATTGATGGACATTCACTCTCCTGGCCTTGTTGAGATTCGACATGTCTTTAATGACAGGACAGAGGTGCTGTTGACACAACCCACAAGATATTTCCCCTGGAGTAACATTTAAAAATGGATGTTCATGACCACAGGACAGATGGATACATTCTATCAAGAAAGCCATGGCCCTAAGTCTGTGGGACAGGAACAGTTCTACTGATGATCGGGACTGGGAGCTCTCTTATTCATAGGCTCACCATAAGTCAAAGTCAACTTGACTTAACAAAAACAACAGGAACGACAAAAATAGAAGGCAATAGGAAAAGAGGAAGGCTGCGTTACAGGTGGGTTGACTCAAGGAAACCACAGTTGAGTGTAAGATGAAGCAAGCCTGTTAATAACAGGATCTCTTGGAGGCCTGTCATTCATAGGGTCGCTGTATGTTAAAGCTAACTTCATAGTATGTATCATCGTCATCATCATCTTCTCCTCTTTAGTCCAGCAAGTGGGAGAAACTTGACATCAGAAACAATCAGTTGATCCAGCATAAGAGTCCTAAACCTTTGCACAAAAGTATTCTCCCCAGTTTCTAAATCTGGATTACCCTATGAGATCTGTATTGCCAACATTTTAGATAACTCTTGTATTTTCTCTGTGGATTATTGTACTATTAAAAGCATTAACTTCATAAGAATAGGAAAAAAAAGATTATTACTCCTTCTACTCTTTGGTATTTCTACATAGCAGAAAAGACATCTGTTTATTGTAATCTGCTTGAATCATTCACCTTTGTTGCTTCTGCACCTTTTTGCACATTGAAGTAAAGCTTTGCCAGTGTTCAAATGTCTGTTTCCAGGGTTGTGCTCAGTGGGATATGTGTTTTAAAGAAGATTGAATTGGAAATTTTTCCAATGCCAGGAATAGAGATCCAATTTATGTTTGAATTGCTTTTAATGAAAAGAACTAAATAAGTCTAATGTTACTTTTATGTGCTTTATGTATACCTAAATTATTCTAGCAGTCAAGTGTAGCTGAACTATAATATTAGTTTAGGGAAACAAAATCAATGTTCAAATTCAAAGCATGACCTGGAGATTATATTTATTGGAATACATCCCAAAAATATTTAAATGAAATCGCAAAATGATATCATTTCTGTAATGTTATTTTTGTCTTAAGAAAGGAAGATAGAGAAGTCTCTTACGTATTAATATGCCAATTTTATTTTTCCAATATGTATTTTTCCTAGAGATGGTCATCTGAAGTTAAATGTAATATGGATTTAAACTTGAATAGTATTGTATCTATCCTGTTACTAAGAAAGCATTCGTTTCCGTCCTATCTCACTGGCCCTGCTTTTCTTCACCTGTCTTATATTGTCTCTTTGGGTCTTTAACTCTTACAAGTGTACATGTATGTAACTTCAAGTTGCCTATCAACTTAGACAAAGAATACTCGGAGGTGGTTTTGCCAGTTCCTTTTTCTGAAATATAGCCTACAGCACCTGGTATTCATTGGCAGTCTAACCCAAGTACTAACCAGGGATGACTGTGCTTCGCTTCAAAGGTCAGACCGGATCTGGGGCCTTTAGGTTATTTAGGCAACTATTACAAGTACTAGATTTTTTTTAGTTAAGTGTCTCCATTTTCTCAGGTGGCTCTCAGTCACTGGAATGATCTTGCGTATGATGCTTAGTTTTCTTCCTGCTTTTTCACTCAAACACCTCTTTGGATGCTTATACAGTCATCCCTCCACATTGGCTAGGATTAGGGGCACAGGACCCCTGTGAAAGTGAAAAAAATGTGAATAACTCTAGGCCCTCCAAAACCCTATTTAACACACAAAAAAGTATGATCACCATATTCAACCCACTCTGGATTCCTTTGAGGCATCAGGGTTCCTTCACAAGGCAGAAGTGGGTGTCTGGTGGGGCTTATTGCCACCTGCACTGCTGCCCCACACCATTTTTAATAGGGATTTAAAAGCCTTGTTCACAGTTTCTCAGTCTCATGAGGCTTGCAGTCCCTATTAAAAATGGCACAGGAAGGCAGCAGAGGTGACAGCAAATAATCTGTGAATAATCAAATCCATGAAAGTAAAACCCACAAATCTTTAGGACTGACTGTATTTTAAACTTCAGCTTTTTCTAACTGATCTTTTTGCACTGTCTTTTCCCTTCTCTTCTTGTAATAGTATTTTTCATCAGCTTTCAGATAGTCATCTGCTGTTTTATCGCCTAGCAGTGTTACACATTTTAAGAAGAAACAGCTAGGTCTTAGTGTTTTGTGTGCTGCATTACCCTTTTTGGTAATAGTTGCTGCTGTTAACTGTCTTCAAGTCAGCTTTGACTTTCAGCAACTCTGGCCTTTTCCACGCTAGACTGTGATAGTACTATTATTCCACTTTCAACATCCTATGGAATCCTTTGAGGCCCTTCCCTAAACTGAAAACCCCAGGATTCGATAGGGTGTTGAAAATGGAATAATACTGCTATCACAGTCTAGTGCGGAAATGGTCTCTGTGAATGAGAGACCTCCAAGCCACTCTGTCATCAGCATCCAGGCTCATGTCTTGCAGATTCAGGGATGTGTCTTCCTTAACTGAAACTATCCATCTGTAATCAGTCTTCCTTCCTTCCTATTTTGCCGTCTACCTTACCAAGCACTATTATCTTTGAAAGTGAATTGTGTCTTCTCATGATATGGCCAAAGTACAGTCAGCCCTCCATGTCTGCGGGTTTCACTTTAGCGGATTTGATTATTCATGGATTATTTGCTGTCACTTCTGCTGCCTTCCTGTGCCATTGTTAATAGAGACTGCAAACCTCGTGAGACTGAGAAATTGCAAACGAGAGTTGTAAGTCCCTACTAATAATGGTGTGAGGCAGCAGTGGAGGTGGCAGTGTTACCCTGTATGTTGGGGGTCCCGGAAGGGGGGCCCAAATAACCAAATAAAAACACAATATGGGGAAATTAAGCTCGAGCACTCTCTTAAGCTAACGAGAGGCCGGGTAACTTAGCTAGCATCTTTCACCCTATGTCTACGGCTTCAGGTCAGAGAGCGTAGCCAGACAAGGTTTTAAAGTAACAAAAATAACATTTATTGAAGACAAACAACATAAAAGACACCACATGCACACAGCTAACTAGAAATAGAAATGGAGAGCCTTCGGGGAATGGGCAATACGACACCTGGTCTTGTAGCCCTGGAGAGAAGATGAGGTTGCAGGCATGGAAGCTCGGTGCAGTTCGCTGAGGGGAGTTCACTGGACAAACCGACAGCAAGGCGGGATGGAAGTCCAAAGTGTTCCACGAAGGAGGCAGACTCAGTTATTGGAAACTGAGGGGACAGCTCGCTAAACACAGCAGCAGCAGCAAGGCTGGATAGAATTCAGGAGTGATCCGAGGAAGGCTCAGAATAGGGGACTTTTTATAGGTTGGATTTTAGCTACAGGCTATGCCATGCTCGGTGAGAACAAAGGAATTTTGGAGCTGGACAAAGGAGTTGGAAAAAGTCAGGTTTTACATGATGGACTTAGTGCTGGATGACAATAGTATGGCCAGTATGTAAATGGCTTAGCATAAAGGAATGGCTCGGCACTTGGCTGTGTGTCTTTGTATAGATTCGTGCTGAGCAAAGCCGGTTTGCAAGAGGGTTTTTCCCTAAAGCATCGGAGAGGCTTAAGTTACCTGCCTGAATGTGGTTTGGAATGTATAACCGTTAACAGCCGTGCCTAATACGTGCTTATCCAGTGGATCTCTGCAAACACGTGGAGTAGGGTGGCAGAAAAAGGTCAAGCAAAGGCCAAATTATTTGATATCAAAAGGATATCTAGTGCTCTCACCAGACATATCATAACTATGATAACAGCAGTAAGCCCCAATAGCTACCCACTTCTTCCTTCTGAAGGAACCCTGGTGCCTCAGAGGAATCCATGGGGGGTTGATTATGGTGATCATACTTTTTGTGTGTGTGTTAAATAGGATTTGGGAGGGCCTAGAGTTATTCATGTTTTTTCCACTTTCACAGGGACCCTGTGTCCCTAACCCTACCGACTATACAACAGTCTCAGTTTAGTTCTCTTGGCTATTATGGAGAGTTCAGGCTTGATTTGCTCTAAGACCAATTTATTTGTCTTTATATTAGTCTATAGTAGTTCTAGAATTTTTCTCCAGCTCCACATTTCAATTGAGTTGATTTTCTTCCTATCACCTTTCCTTGCTGTCTAGCTTGCATAACTGTACATAGAAATTGGAAATACAGTGGCATATACAATCCTAATTTTAGTATTCAGTGATATATCTTTATACTTGAGGATCTTGTCTAGTTCCTTCATAGCTGCCCTTCCAAATCCTAGTTGTCTTCTGATTTCTTGACTGCAATTTCCATTCTGATTAATGACTAAGGCAGGATATGGAAAATCTTGGACTATTTCAGTGTCTTCATTGTCTGCTTTAAAGTTATAGAAGTCATCTCTGGTCATTATTTTTCTTTCTTAATGTTCAACTGTAAACTTGCCTTTGCACTTTCCTCTATGAGTTTCTTCAGAACAGGTTGAAGAATGTCTTAATCTGAAAACCTCCAAAACTTTTTGTGACCATTTGTCTGCTTCTGCCTTTGAGATGGCAGCTGTGACACTTCTGATTATTCATCTCAGACATTATGATCTGTGAAATGGTGGGAATTCAAGGACAGAGCTCAGAGTGAAGACACTCCTCCCTTCATTTCACAGATTCTCATGTCTCTTTCCAGCCTCGTGTCTAGTTTGTTGACTACTTCTATTTATGTACGAGATAACAAGGCGAGACAGATTGAGGATCTGTGAGACAGAGCATATAAAGAACCTGATAGCTGGGATAAAAAAAGATACAGCAATATGCAGTATATCTCTGGGGAGCCTGCCAGCTGCCCACATCTCAGATCCCCAGTCTCTCTCCAGCCTCATGTCTCATACACAACACAAGTAGTGAATGGTGTGAGACTGATGAGAGCCACAAAGTGGCAGAGAGACATGAGGATAGTGCTTTTTTGCATTCTTTTTGCATTTTTTTTTTTTGCAGTGTCCCTGGCTTCAGTCCATTGTTTTTCTGGCTGCCAGTCAATTAGGCTTAATAGTACAACTCTATTTTTTTACACTATTTTTAAATTTTACAGGGATGCTTTTCAGGTTTCATTTGGGCATGATGGTTGGTTCAGTGTTCTTTAGCTTTATTCTGTTTTTGATAGTAGTTAATGGTCTGTGCCAGATTCTGCTCCTGGTCTTGTTTCTGCAGAGAGAATGGAGTTTCTCCATCTTCTGCTTCAGATGATGTGGTCTGTTTGATTCCTGTATTGGTCATCAGGTGATGTCCATGTATACAATCACCTGTTTGGTTACTTGAAGAATGTATTAGCAATGAACAAAATAGTGGCCTTGAAAAATTCAGTCAGTTGCTCTCCTGCTTCAATTCTCGATCCTAGGCCTAATTTTCCTACAGTCTTTGATTCTGATCTGTTTCCTATTTGTGCATTCCAATCACATATGATTAACAACAAGTCCTGTTTTGGTGTGTGATCAGTTTCATCCTTGACTCCAGCACAGAATCTTCCTATTTATTCCTCTTCTGCCCCTGTAGTTGGAGCATAAATTTGGATTATGATTATGTTGATTGGTTTTAGCTGAAGTTTTATTGATAGGATTTGGTCAGACTTTGCATTATATCCTTTGCCTGATTTTGTTACATCCTCATTTTCCTTATTTTTCATTTCCTGAATGAAAAAATTGTAATTTTCTGACTCAGAATGTCCCATTCCTGTCCATTTTAGCTTGCTCACCCTAAGTATTGCAGTGTTACACACTCCGTGTCTTATTTTGCTATGTCTGTCTTTCCCTGATTCATGCTTCTCACATTCTGTGTTCCTATAATATGTGGTAATAGTAGTTCTATTTTTGTCTACATTTATTTGCCTACAATTTTGTCAACAGCAGGATGTTTCCATTTTTGGAATTCATCTTTAAAGTGAATTCAGACAAGTTAGATTCTAACATTTGGAGGTTCTTCTTTATCAGTTATGGAAGAATGAAACTTAAAATTACCCATCTTATGTTGCACAACCAACTAGTGGATGTCTGTTGGGAGATGATAAGAGCTTATCATTATGGCTCAGTAAGGTGTTTAGGCTTTAACTTCAAAGCATATGTCAGTGTGAGTTATGAGAGTTTCAGCAAAGTCCAGAGAGGTTAAAAAATTATGGAGACTTGAATAAAATGTGTGAAACGTTGTGGATAAGGGATTTGTAGAGTTGACTGAACAGCTTATCCCACAAAGAGAAGTTCCTGATGTGAATCATATGTGGCCTAAGGACAAAAAAAATTGTTATGCTGAATTATTTACCTCCTCCTTTCTAGTTATTTTCAAATGTTCAAATCTACCATTAATTTTTTTAACTTTAAACTGAGAGGGAAAGAGGAAAATTGCACCCCAGGAGCTGCTTGTGGTCCTCCAAAGCTGTTTCTGAGACTAATTTATCCCTAGTCCCAATGAAAAAGAATAAAGCACCTTTCCTGGAAGCCTCAAGTAGTGCGTGATTCACTTTTGAAAAAGGCTGCTTTCAGGTTTTTTTTTGTGTGTGTGTGTTTCGTGTTTTGTTTTGTATTGTTTTTTGCGGGGTGGTGGTGGTGATAACTTTTTGGCAGTCCATACCATTGCAAGGCTACTTTCTGTTTTGGTAAACTACTCAAGAGATTCACTTTTTTGTTTTGTTCTTACTTTTTACTGTTTCAATTTTTAATTAAAATGTACAGTAGGAGAAAAGAACAGTATACTATGCAGAGGAGTACATTTCCCCACCACACACACACACTCTCACCGTTCTCAGAAGTTGAAGAGAGAGATTTTTTTTCTGCCAGCAGCAGCTGAAGAAGAAAGTAATACCGCAAAGTTCTCTTGCTTGCCTGGCTTCTGGTGTGGTGGTTTTACTTTGTTTTCCAAGGCATGTAAATGTGTATATAATTGGGGGTCGAGAAAGAAGTTTGGACATGTCTTTGAGGGCCACAAAAAGGGGTGGAAGCTATGGACTTCGGTTTCTCCATTCCTTCTACCAGAAAAAATGTAGTCGGAAGGATTTTGTGCTTTAAAATTCACCAAAATCAGAATATTTATATTTGGGTTTTGTGTTGCATAGAGAACTGTTAGTGGGGGTTTTTTTCGTTTTTTGTTTTTGGTCCAAAACACATTTTTCTTCCAGAATGCCTCTCCCTTCGGTATTGTGTTGACTTTACTGCACTTTGTTATGAAGTTACCATTGAGAATTGTTCTTTAAAGGTGCATGAATAGTCTAAAACAACCATTAAAACTGACTGACTGACTTGAGTCTGTTAGTGAATAATGTGTCACTAAGGCATGTCTTTCCAGCAGAGTGATTCTAGAAATCTGAGGTTTGCTCTTACGTTGCACTGGCAGTTGCAACAATTGTCTCCTTCCTTTCCCACACTGCAGCCTTTATACAATCCAGCTCCAGAGGTTTCCTAGCTCTCCAGAGCAACTTCTGGATTGTTTACTGGATTCCATAGAAGGTTCTCTGTTGGACCCTGAACCTCCTTAAATAGAGAATGGGAAGAACTCAGATGAAGTCTGTGAGCAGTTCTAAAACTTTTCCTAGTTTCAAGCCTAGCTTTGAGCTCTTTCAAAACATTCTACAAAGTAATGCGGGATGTTAGCATAGACTCAAATAATATTGCATACAGAGCCTCTCTGATGCCAAAGCAAGATGTGCTTAAACTTGAAGTTTGTTTTTTAAAGAAGGGAAACATTGTATTGCAAAATATAGCAATTCCACAAAAAGCAGTTCCCCCCACTGCAGCGATACCATTATTAACCCAACCAAAACCCCCAAAATGCATTACACAAGCTTTTAAAGCTCACAGGCTTCTTCTTTAGGCATGAATGTTAAAAAGAATTTTAAGAGAAGAGAATGATGAAAGGTCACAGAGCTGAATCTTTCTTGAGATGTTAAATTTGAGTTTAAGAAAAAGTTAGCTTGATGGAGGTAAAGGCCATGTTCTTTGCTGACCATGAGGCATCTGGGGTACAACAGCAAGGAAAGACAATATTTTTTGTCCTGCATTGTTAGGAACAAAGGCAGTTCCTTTTAAATCCATCTTGTATCTGTCCTCAGTGATGCTGCAAGCCCCTTTGTTGACAGAATACTGTGGGTCTCTTGAGAAACCTGTGGATTGGCACACCTGGAGACAAATTTAGGTGTTAGAAAAGGTAAAATGTGCCAAAAATGGCTGAGAATCAAAATTTGATATCCTTACTTTGATGCAGTCAGCATGACAATTTACAAGACACTCCACATGGATTTACATAGATATAGGCCACATTTGTTGTAGTTGTTGTTGTTATTATTATGCCCTCAAGTCATTTCCGACTTATGGCAACCCTAAGGCAAACCTATCACAGGGTTTTCTGGGGCTAAGAGTGCTTGATATGTCCAAGGTGACCCAGTGGATTTCCATGGCCAAACATGGAATCAGACCTTGGTCTCCAGGGTCATAGTCCAATGCTCAAATCATAGCTATGAGCTTTCAATGAGACTAAGTTTTTTTTCTTCCCTGCAGTCATTTGCACACTCTTGGTAAGTCTGTTTTTGACTCATAAAAGTTAGGTAGGTGAATGCTAGCCATGTCAGAGGTCATGTTGTTTTGTGCCTTCAAGTCATTTCTGACTTACGACTACACTTAGGTGAATCTGTCATGGTGTTTTCTTGGCCTGATTTGTTCAGAGTGGATTTGCCCTTGTCTTCTTCTGTGGCTCAGAGAACGTGATTTGCCCAGTGTCACCCAATAGGTTTCATGGTCTTGTGGAAATTTGAACCCTTGTCTCCCGGTGTTCTAGTCCAACACTCAGACCTTTTCACTGCGCTGGCTATATAAAGCAGTCATATTAGATCAGAGCAAATATATGAACATTTGTGTAAATAGGAGCCAGCATGTTGTGGTGGTTTGAGTGGTAGACTAGGATTTCAGGAGACCAGAAGCAGCCGTGTAAACCAATGTTAATCTGGATGAGTATGCAAAGGGTTCTTATAGCACTTTTGACACTGAGGAAAAAGACATTTGTAGTGTAAGCAATTTCATCAGATGCCATGGAAACTCACTGATTGACCTTGGGAAAGTCACTCTCTCTTAGCTTTTGATCAGCCTTTCTCAAACTTTTTACTTTGGAGGGATCATTGAAATAATTTTCTTCTTCATGGTCTCTGTGCCTTATACATTAGGACTTTTTGCGCCTGCGCGGTAGCGTACGGAAAATTCTAGAGCTTAGTAGCTTGGCGGGAACCCCTCCCCCATGCCGGTACTGCGCATGCTCAGCCCGCCGAGCAACGGTCACTCCTCGGTTCTTTCTTGTCTGCCGTTGCGTACAGAAGGTTCTTTAGTGGCTTGTGCTTTTCGTCGTTTTCTTCTGGCTTTTGACCTCGCCTTCTTATTTTCTGGACATATGGACTTGGATTTCAGACTCTGTTTTGGTATTTCGACTCCTTCCCCCCCTTCTTCGCTCTTCTTCTTCGTACTCGCAACTCTTCTCCGCTGTCTTTGAACTGTCTTCTCTGTCTTTTCCGGACACTCGTCTATGTCGGCCCTCTTCAAAAAGTGTGTCTCCTGTGGTCGGAAAGTCACCCTATCCGACAAACATCGGCAGTGTCTCTTCTGCTTGGGTGAGACCCACAACGTGCAAGCCTGTCCAGTTTGTCGGGAGTTTACCCACCAAACACTCCGCAACCGCTCGGCAAGGCTTAAGTCTCACTGTTGGGAGGAATCCTTGAGAGTGAGGGACGAGGCACCTGTTGTGATGTCGGAGAAGGCAAAATCAGCGTTCTTTACACCGTCGGTGTTGGCGGCTGCCGCACGGTCCACCTCGTCAGTACTGGGCTCGGTACCGACGTTGAAGCTGTTGAAGATCCCAAAACTCTCCACAGCCCAGGCTCAGGGGACACCTACGGGCTTGCAGGCTTCGACTTCTTCCAGGCCTCTAACAGCAGCCCAACGGAAACACCCATCTTCTAAGGACGTTAAGGAGAAGGAGAAGAGACGCTCCTCTGTCGAGGAGACTCGCTCTCTCACACCTCCACCGACCCTGCTCATTGAGGAAACGGCAGAGCAATCGGACACACAGGAGGTTCTTGAGGTGTCAGACGAGGAGCCGGCCGTGGAGGCCGTGCACCCGGGACCGACCAATGTAGCGGTTGAGGATACCCCGACAAGTCACTGCGAACCGGTGGACCGTTGGGAGGAGGCCACGGCCAGACTTCGGCCCTTGCCCAGCCAACGGCCAGCCTCTCGGAGGAGCCAATCCCGCTCTCTGTCCTGCTCTCCCGAACAGAGAGTCAGGCCTCCATCTCCTTGCCATCAGGAGATGCGCCTAGACAGGGCCCACTCTCAGGACTCTGTATTCACCTCCACCTCCTACCGCGGTAGGTACGGGCGAGAACACCTTTGGCGAGAGTACCCTTGGTCGTATCACTCCTACTCTCTGTCATACAGGGATAGGTACCATGTTGACCCACAGTACCGGTCACCTCACTGGCGATCCCGCTCACCATCGCGGGAAGCGCACCGCCATTATGAGAGGGTGCCTGCAAGATCGCCCTCCCCGCACTACCGGAGGTCCAGAGAGCCCTCACCTCGCTACAGGGCAGTGTCACCGCCCCCCAGGGTGACGTTGACCGCGACTCGTGCTGTGTCAGAAACCACCACGACGCAGGCCGGGGAGCCTACCACTAAAACTACGCAGGTGACCCACCCTCGGTCCTCGACAGTGCCCGCTAAGGTGACGCCTACCGTGACCACGGCATCATCTGCGAAACCAGCACCGACGGCAACCACCGCGTCCACCCCGGCAGTGGGGAAAGCGGCGGAGAGATCCTCATCTCCCTCCTCTCAATGCTATGAGACAGAGTCAGACTCAGAAGACTCAAAACCGTCTTCTCATGAATCGCCTCTGCTTAACTTCGGAGAACCAGCCCCGGATTCCGCTCCTGAGGACGTCCGCCAGTTCTCAGCTATCCTCCTCCACGTGGCCACAGCGTTGGGCTTAAAGGTGGCAGATCCAGCTCCAGCGGCGCAGGATCCTGTCTTCCAATACCTGGAGACACGCTACCATCCACCGCACCACTGCCCTTCCTGCCTACGCTGTTGGATGCTCTGAAGCACCCATGGGCCAAACCAGCGTCAGCCCAACCTATACCACACAGGTTGGAACACCTATATAAGACACAAAAGGAGAACGCGGAATTCCTTTTTAGCCACCCAGTCCCTAACTCAATCGTTGTGGAGTCGGCCCAGACCAAAGGCGGTACCAGGCCACACACGACCCCATGGGACCGCGAGGGCTGGAAACTTGACAGCTTTGGGTGTCGGTTCTATTCAGCATTCTCTCTGTTCATTAGAGTGCTGAATACCATGGCCTGCCTCACCGCATACCACAGGAACATCCTCGACTGGCTCGCTCCGCTTCTGGCTGATCTTCCCGACGAATCCTGGGCAAGCACCACTCAGTTATGCAATGAAACGGTGGCGCTTGCAACCCAGCAGCTCGCCTCCTTGAGGCACGCCGTGGAGGCTACTTCGAGAGTGATGGTTGGGTCGGTTGCCCTTCGTCGACATGCATGTTTGCGGTCGTCAGGGCTTCAAGAGGACAGCTGCAAGAAGATCAAAGACCTCCTCTTTGATGGCCAGAGGCTCTTCCACTCCTCTACGGACGAGGCCATGGACCAAATCATCAAGGCCTGTCTAACGGCCAAAAAAATGGGCATCAACCAACCGCAGCCTCGCCGCAGCTTTGATTCACGTCAGGCGTGGCATAGATCCTCCTCCTCTATGTATCAGCGGTCCATGCGCTCCACTGCTTCCCGGCCTTCTACTTCGTCCGCCACTCGAAGACCTCTTCAGAGACGCCTGTCTTCTTCCAAGAAGTCTTCATCAGGGACGAAGTCCCAGTTTTGACCACCTTCGCAGGTCACCACCAATACCATCATTCAGCTTGCCAACATCCCCGGAAGATCGATTGAGCTTGGCCAGACACCTCGCCGAGTGGCGGAGAGTCACCACGGACTCTTGGGTGCTTACCATCGTCCGTCTTGGCTACACCATAGAGTTTCAAAGTATACCACTGCGAGGCGTCTATTACTCCACCCCGGCCAGCTTGGTCCTGCTGGAAGAGATTCAGTCCCGTCTGCAAAAGGGGAATCGAGGAACTTCCTTCCTCAACCAAAAACACCGGCTTCTTCTCCCGGTACTTTACAGTACCGAAGGCAGACGGAACACTGCGGCCAATTCTAGACCTCAGAGGAGTGAACGAATTCATCCACCCCAAGAGGTTCAAAATGCTTACGCTGCCCTCAATCATGCCCTTCGTCCGCCGAGGAGAGTGGTTCGCCTCCATCGATCTTTGGGATGCTTACTTCCACATCGCCATTCGCCCGCAGCACCATCGGTACCTGCGATTCGCGGTCGATGACACCTGCTACCAGTACAGGGTATTACTTTTGGACTCTCCATCACACCCAGGGTCTTCACCAAATGCATGACCCCAGTGGTGTCATACCTGCGGATGAAGGGCATCTCTGTCTACCCCTACCTGGATGATTGGCTCTTGGTGGCGTCCTGCAGACAGAAAATGTACAAGGAAATACATCGGACACTCACTCTTCTCACCTGTCTCAGGCTTTGGGTCAACCCGAAGAAGTCCCACCTCGAACCCTCCAGGGTCCTCGATTTCATAGGGGCGACCCTGGACTCGGTGTCGGCAAGGGCGTACCTACCAATGGACCGAGCGAGAATGCTCCGCCTGGCTGCGTCGAGCGTCCTCCATGCTCCGACGGTGACAGCGAGGAGAATTCAGCAACTCCTCGGTTACATGTCCTCCACAACTGCCGTGACTTACCTCTCCAGGCTGCGCGCACGACCACTCCAGCACTGGTTCGTGCGAGTTTTCAACCCACTTCTCGACGACCAGGGATGCCTACTTCACCTAC
Organism: Ctenosaura bakeri; assembly: GCA_948474755.1. Lineage (NCBI taxonomy): Eukaryota > Metazoa > Chordata > Lepidosauria > Squamata > Iguanidae > Ctenosaura > Ctenosaura bakeri. Next base: position 112,593 of record CAOLHI010002379.1, on the reverse strand, counting down.
CTCATCACGTGCGCCAGTCCCTGCTCTGGTGGCGGTCTTGCAACCACCTCCTGATGGGCATGCTGTTCCGAGAGGAGAACCCGTCAGTCATGGTAACGACAGATGCCTCCCTCTTTGGGTGGGGAGCACACTGCGACGACCTCAAAGTTCGCGGCTGGTGGATCGACCACGAGACCGCTCTTCACATGAACGCTCTTGAGCTCCTGGCCATCTGGAAGGCTCTGAGGGCCTTTCGACACCTCATTACCAACCGGACGGTGCTGATCCTCACGGACAACACGACGGTGGTTTGTTATGTCAACAAACAGGGAGGGACTCATTCAACTACCCTCCTCAATATAGCACTCAACCTATGGGACTGGTGTGTCTCTCTCAGGATCCACCCAGTGGCATTTCACCTGGCCGGGCAGGAGAACACCACGGCAGACGCACTCAGCAGGGACACCTCATCCCACCACAAATGGTCCCTTTCCAGCGAGGCTTTTCGGATGATTTGGGATTGATGGGGCGAGCCGCAGATAGACCTCTTCACTACCAGCGAGAACGCAAAGTGTCGTCGATACTGCTCGAGGGCCGGCCAGGATCGCCACTCCATCGGCGATGCCTTCCAGTTCGGGTGGAACGAGGGCCTCCTCTACGCGTTTCCTCTGTTCCCCCTACTGGGTCGAGTGATATCGAAGATCCTCGCAGACCGAGCCAGTGTCATCCTTGTCGCCCCGTACTGGCCAAGGCAGCATTGGTTCGCCCCCCTGCTCCAGGCCGCTCGGGGGCAGATCCTCTGGTTCTCGACGATACCGGACCTCCTCTTGCACTCCAACGGCCTTGTGCTTCATCCGGACTTGCCACTCCTGGCCCTCCATGCTTGGAGGATATCGCCATAGTGGACCCTGTCATCAGGACCATCTTGACCATGGCCAGGAAGGCATCGACATGCCGCAACTACCACTACAAGTGGAGGCGTTTTGTCACCTTTGCGGAAACGCGACGGGAGCCGGTGTTGCCTGCAAACCTGCCGACAGGGCTCCACTTCCTTCTGCATCTCCGCGAACAAGGCTTAGCCTTCTCTTCCCTGAAGGTTTCCCTCGCCGCAATCGTGGCCTACCAACCTCCACGATCGCCATCAGCGGCCTTCTTCCATGACGGTACCATAAAGTGGTTTTTGAAGGGCCTTCAGCACCTCTACCCACCGGTATCGCCACCGTTACCACCGTGGTTGCTCTCTTTGGTGCTGTCACAGCTGACGAAGCCGCCCTTTGAATCTATGGCGACCGCAGATGACAGGCTGCTCTCCATAAAAATGGCCTTCCTGGTAGCTGTCACCTCTGCCAGACGGGCAGGAGAATTGACAGCCCTTCGGACTGACAAACCGTACCTGGTATTTCACAGGGACAAGGTAGTTCTTCGGCCTGACATCTCCTTCCTGCCGAAGGTGGTGTCTAACTTCCATCTCGGCCAGGATATCATCTTGCTGACCTTCTACCCGAACCCGACAACACCACTGGAGCGATCTCTTCACTCCCTGGATGTTCATCAGGCCCTGGCCTTCTACATTGATAGGACTGCGTCTTTTCGACAGACTCTGTGCCTCTTTGTGTGTTACGGCAGGCGTCGAAGAGGCCATAAGGTGTCCACCCAGCGCTTCTCAAAATGGGTGGTACAGACTATACAGCTGGCGTATGAGCTCGCCAAACAACCTCCGCCAGCCTTTCCTTCGGGCCCATTCCACAAGAGCCGTGACGACATCTGCAGCCCTCTTGCGAGGAGTTGACTTGCATGAACTCTGCCATGTGGTGACCTCATCCCAGCCATCCACCTTCCTGCGCCACTACAGACTTGACTGCCGGTCCTGTCGAGATGCTCGTTTTGGACGTGCTGTGCTGGGTCCTGTACTCTAGGACCTGACCCACCGTCCTACCGATAAGCTACACAGTCTCCTAATGTATGAGGCACAGAGACCACGAAGAAGAAGAACAGGTTGCTTACCTGTAACTGTAGTTCTTCGAGTGGTCATCTGTGCCCTCATACATGGCCGCCCTTCCTTCCCCTCTTTTTCAGGTCCCTTACTTGGCGGACCACAGAACTGAGGAGTGACTGTTGCTCGGCGGGCTGAGCATGCGCAGTACCGGCATGGGGGAGGGGTTCTCGCCAAGCTACTAAGCTCTAGAATTTTCTGTACGCTACCGCGCAGGCGCAAAAGTTCCTGATTTATGAGGGCACAGATGACCACTCGAAGAACTACAGTTACAGGTAAGCAACCTGTTCTTCAGGTCTCAGAGAACCTCTGCATAAGAATTATATCTACAACTCCAAAAATGTTTATTTTTTTCAATCACAATCTTTGGTTGAATCTCTCACAATCTCTCGTAGAGTCACAGGCCTACATTCTCTCTGAGATGTTGTCAGTTAAGATGCCACTTATTGACCCTGGTGGCATTTACCACAGAGCACATTCTGGTTTTTGTATAAAATGCCATGGAAACTAAATACAGGTTTAATGTTAAAAACCTAGTATAGCTTTTCAAAACCAAATGGAAGGCATGTCTCAGCAGTTCATTAGAATATTAGAAAACAGACAGAAGAAGGCAACCACTGTGATCAAGGGACTGGAGCAATTTCCTTATGAGAAAATATTGAAAGATTTGGGGATATTTCACTTAGAAAAAGATAAGTAAAAAGAGATATGATAATGGTATATACTGTTATCCATGGTATGGAGAAAATGGACAAGGAAAAGTTTTTGTCCGTTTCTTGAAATAGTAGAACCTGGAGTCATACACTGAAGCTGAATGGTGGGCAGTTCAAGACATTTGAAAGAAAGTCTTTCTGACAGTCAGAGTTGTCCGGCAGTGGAATATGCTGCCTCAGAGTGTGGTGGCGTCTCCTTCTTTGGAGGTTTTTAAGCAGAGGTTGGATGGCCATCTGTTGGGAATGCTTTGGTGGGTGTTCCTGCATTGCAGGGGGTTGGACATGATGACCCCTGGGGTCTCTTCCAACTCTATGATTCTATGATTTACACAGTGCAAAATTCAATTGAAATTCACTGCCACAAGATGTAGTGATAACTGCCTGCTTGGGTGGTTTTAAATGAAGAGTCGGTAAAATAATAAGAGGATACAGCCAACAGTCACTGGATGACTGTGTGTCTGGCAGTATAGCTTAATATATTGTTTTGTCAGCAGTGTGAGACAAAAAGGTTGCTGTTGCATTCATGTCCTTATTGTGGAATTTTTCATAGTTAATTGTTTTATCACTGAATAATTGATGGGCTAGATAGAATTTTTGGTCTCATGCAGCATGATTCTTTTTATGTTCTTGGAAGCTTAAATAGTATTTCCATATTGTACAAAAATAGTGGGTAATTCCTAGGCAGATGCCTTTCTAATTTCAGTATGTAAGTGGTTATTTAGTATCTTGAAATCCAGGAAATCCAGCTCTTTTTTATTCAGTTTTTCTGTTTAGATAATTGATAATTTGCACTAAGGTGAAGATTCTGTACAAGATATATCCAAATTTCATAGCAACTGGATGCCATTTTTGTGATACAAGCATTTGATATTCCATACCCATGGATCCAGAACCAGTATGGTATCATGGTTTGAGCATTGGATTACAACTCTGGAGACCAGGGTTTGAATCCCTGCTCAGCTATGGATACTGACTAGGTGACTTTGAGCAAGTCACATTCTCTCAGCCTCAGAGGAAGGCAAATCCAGACCTCCTCTGCACAAATTTTGCAAACAACAACAACAAAACCATAATAGGTTTGCTGTATGTGGATGTATTACTCATTGGTAAGATGAGATAGGATCTGGTGCCTTCAGAGTATTTGGGCAAGGTTTGCTTTAGGATCTTTATGTTAGAAATGACTTGAAGGCAGACAACAACAAAACAATGGGTCCATGTTCTAACATTTATGCTAAAATTAAGTAAAATAAAATAAAAGGCAAAGCCTTTATATGAAAAAATAAGGACTCTAGTGCCCTCATTTACTAATTTCATGATTCAGCTTCTTCAAACATTGCTCTTATTTGCCTTTATCTAGTTATGAGCTTAAATTCAGGAAAATATACTGTATTTGCTGGCATATAAGACACACTTTTTTTTCTGAAAAAAATAACCTCTGAAAATGGGTGCATCTTACACACTGGCAAACACGAGTAATGCTAAATACATAGGGAAGGGATGGGGAGCAAAAGGAGTTCTCCTTGCCAGCAAAATAGAAGGGTAGAGGTAGGGGAAACCTGGTGTATCACTCCTTACCTTACTGTCCTCTCCTGTGCATTTTGACTCTGCTGGGAGTTCTCCCTGCTGAAGCAAGACAGGGAGGAAGTGGGGGAAACCTGGTGCACCTTCTACTCCTTTCCTGTGCATTTGGCCTCATTAGGGTACTAAAAAAAAATTTCCTGAAAAATACTCCTTGAAAAATAGGGTGCGTCTTGTATGCTGGTGCGTCTAATACGCCAGCACATATGGTACAATGGAGTGGATAGTATGGCCATGGATGTGTGCATTTGTTGAACTACAGATGACAACCTCTTGCAATGGGAAGTGGTAATGCGTTTTGTTAGAGAAAGGGCCGTATAGAACAGCATGTATTTTGCTCCATCAATGCTGACCTCCAATGCTTGCCTTCGCAGATGGAACATGAGGATTTTGTAATGGAAGGGCATGGCAAGACTCCACCTCCTGGTGAAGAAAACAAACAGTGAGTCATGTTTATTTAAAAAGGGCCTTAATAGAATAAATGCTAGAAAGCACACATACATAAAGGGGACTGAAGGACTACTTACTTTTTAAGACATTCACCATTGTTAAGTCTTCCAGTATATGGTATAATCCTAAATACACTTATTAGAAAATAAACCCCATTGAACACAGTGAACCGTATTTCTGAGTGAGTGTGAATAGGACAGGAATGTAAGTACAAGAGGCTCCTTATTCTATTGCTAGAGTGGATCTACTTGATCACTGTTGAATTAAAACTCAGGACTTGTGTAAATGCTAGTGATTCAATGACTCTAGAGCAGTAACTAGATTTATACTATTGAAAATTAGAAGATAGTAATTTTGATTAATATAATCTGGAAACCTGCTATATTACCAGTGATAACACATCTCTCTATCACATTAGAAAAGCAGAGGATGTGCAAAGTAGGACTTAACTTGCTGATGTACACAGCTTAAATATATCCTTTCTCATATGTTAGTTTCAGACATGCACAAATGTGCTTGAATGGGTACTACAGATTTCAGCAATAGCTGCAGTTTATAGTGTTGTTCTTCTCAAGCATACTAAATTCTAATTAGGAGATGCAAATTTTTGCTGATAAACTTTGTGTGAACCTGAGTTTATCTTTAGTGCACAGAGATTTTTAAGATATGTAATCCAGCATTGTTCTATAGTAAGTGACATATCTGTGTAGTCAGACTTGAGTCTTCAGAACAAATTTTATGTTTAAAAGTCTTGTGATACAAAAAGGTATTCACAGAAAATTTAAAGTAATGGCATAAAGTGATACCTTAGAGCTGATTTGTGAAATATGCAACAGGGTTTAGATTGGTGTAGGCAACTGCCCAGGACATGGGCCAGTTTCTGCCCATTTGACTGCACTGTTGCAGTGTGGAGATGACATGCCATTTCTGGTTGCCATTTTCAGCTGAAAAGGGCTTTTGGAAGTATTTGGGGGGTCTGCATTAGGTGGCAAACCACCGTGTTAGTATATAATTCAGGGGTGGAATTGTTTGAAAATCGTGCTGAGAAAAGTGTATAAAAAGGGAAGAAATTTCTAAGGGGCTTTAGGAGCTGCAGAAGGCGGGATTTGGGAGTTGCATGCTATCTACAAACTACACTTTCCTGTCTTTGGTTTAGGTGATACTTAGCCTTCCTTTTTATGCCTTTTGTTATTTTCTTTTATCATTTAGAAGAGAGTATTTAGTTTTATTATTTTCCAACTATTATTGGAACACAGTGGTATCTTTTCTCAATCCCTCTTGTCTGTTTTTTTCCTTACAACAACAACTTCTCCTAAAATGTGTGACTTCTTTTTAATCCATAGTAGATTTTTTTGTTCCTTTTTGGCATTTGCTTTCTACCGAAGATAAACAGAAAGAGTTAGGATACAAATATAAAGCGTGTGTGTGTGAAAAGGTATATAACAAATATAATAGACCTCTGAAACAATCAATTATTCAAATTAACTCTACGCAGTCCACACTATAAATAGGAATGTGGGAGAAGGTGCCTAGGACACAGATCATTTGCTGAAGGAAAAAAGGTGGCCCAAGGTCTCATCAGATTCTTTATTTAAACAAAAGCCAGATGCATTTTAACTAACAGTCTTCATCAGCGGCCAGTATAAATCTTACATTGTCCAATATTTCCTCCAGACAAAAGGCAACAGTGCAACAGACAGAAGGCAACAATAGGGTATAAATTTACACAATACAATCAGCCCTCCTCATTTGCAGGTTTCACTTTTGCAAATTTGATTATTCATGAATTATTTGCTGTCACCTCTGTTCCCTCCCTGTGCCATTTTTAATAGGGACTGCAAGCCTCATGAGGCTGAGAAACTGCAAATTCTTCTTCATGGTCTCTGTGCCTCACACATTGGGATCTTTGCGCATGTGCGGTAACGTTTGTAAGATTCTAGAGCTGAGCAGCTTGGCGGGAACCCCTCCCCCTTGCTCATACTGAGCATGCTCAGCCCGCCAAGCCAACGGTCTCTCCTCAGTTCTAGAGTCTGCCGGCGTGTTCACAGCGTACGGAAGGTTCTCCTGCCTAACAGCTATTTCTTGGCGTTTTTCTCTTGTCATTCCTTACTTGTTGGACTTTTCTTGTGTGATTCTTGGACTTCTTTCTTCGAACCCCTCTTTTTGTTGGACTTCCTTGTGTGAGTTCGTCTTCTTTCTTATGTCTGCATTTTTCAAAAACTGTGTGTTGTGTGGTCGGAAGGTCGCTTTTTCGGACAGGCACTCTGAGTGCCTTTTTTGCCTTGGGGAGACCCATAAAGTGAGGGCCTGCTCTGTCTGCAGAGAATTCACAGCCCAAACTTTGAGGAACAGGTTGTCGAGGCTCAAATCACATTGTTGGGAGGGATCCTTAAAAATCAAGGAACAGGCAGCTGAAAACACTGCCCTCTATATGGCCATGACTTCCCGTTCTTCTTCAACGGCGCGACCATCGACCACATCCTCGTCGATATCGACAACTGCGATACCGACGGTACCGGTACGGGGCTCGGTACCGCCTTCTCTGCCTACAGTCTCTGTACGCGACGGCGGACGAGAAAGAACTGAGGAGAGACCGTTGCTCGGCGGGAGGAGCATGCGCAGTACCGGCGTGGGGAAGGGGTTCCCGCCAAGCGAACAAGCTCTAGAAGTTTCCGAACGCTACCGCGCAGGCGCTAAAGCTCCTAGTGTATGAAGGCACAGATGACCACTCAAAGAACCACAGTTACAGGTAAGCAACCTGTTCTTACCCCGCATTCCGAAGCTTCATCGGACTCCAGTTACTTCTGCGTCGGGGGATGCCCCTGCGGGCTCGCAGGTGGCAAAGTCATCTAAACCCCTTACCACTGCCCAGTGGAAGTGGCCTTCTCCCCTTGATCCTGGGAAGGACAAGAAGAAGAAGTGGAAAGAAAAGCGGAGCTCACCCTCTCCACAGAGGACCTGCCTGCCGACACCTCCTCCAACACAGCTTCTGGAGGACGTCATTGAGGAATAGGGCCCACCGGATATATCTGTGGCGCGTGATGAAGAATCTCGGCTCCAAGCATATGGAGCACCTCCCAACGGTTCTTCTGCGTCTTCGGATCCACCTGTGTTGACGACACCGACCATGCCGCTCGGTCACCCACTACATGGGATGGACGACCCAGATCCTTCCTTGGTCATGCTGCAGGCTCCGTCCTGCCATCAGGCGCCTTTCCGCGAATACGCTCACCGAAATGCGGCGCGGTCTCCGGGCCAAACTGACAGGCATCAATCCCCGCGGAGGCGGGAGGCCACTTCTGATCGGGGCAGATCTCGGCCTAGGATCAGTTCGCCTTTCTCGTCCGCATCGTACATAGCCAGGTACGGACATGAACACCTGTGGCATGAGCAACCAGGATCCTACCATTCTTACTCCCCCGCTTACTGGGATAGGTACCATGCTGACATACACCATTGGTCCCCATACCGTGATCGGTCCCGGTCACCATCATCCAGCTCCTGATATCATTCTCGGTACCACTGCTCGCCTTCGCATTCTCGGTGAGATCTCTGTACTATAGAATATCTAGGGACCGCTCACCACGCTACCGGCCTGTGTCACCACCTCCTCGGGTCACAGTTGCCATCTCACGCCTGGTTTCGGAGGCACCTCCAGCTCAGCACCCGGTCTCAGCGCTTACCTCTACCCAGGCCATTCAGCATCCTCTTCCTACTGTGCTGCCGATCTCTGCAACCACGGTACCAGTTGTACCGCCGGTACCGTCTTCGTTGCCATCAATGGTCATCGCCCCTCCAGCGGCTGTGTCTCTGCCAACCCAGCCTCCTCCAGCCCAGAGGTCGCCTTCCCACTCCTCACACTCTTATGAGTCTGACTCTGGCGACTCGATACCAGACTCCCATGTCTCTCCACCATTGCCTTTTGGGAAGCCTTCACCAGATTCGGCGCCTAAGGACGTCAAACAGTTTTCAGATATTCGGCGCAGCAGTGGAGGTTGACAGTAAGCCCCACCAACCACCCACTTCTGCCTTGTGAAGGAACCCTGGTGCCTCAGAAGAATCCGCTGGGGGTTGATTATGGTGATCATACTTTCTGTGTGTGTTAAATATGGTTTGGGAGGGCCTAGAGTTATTCACGGTTTTTCCAGTTTCACAAGGGTTCTGTGCCCCTAACCCCAGCAAATGTGGACTGCTGACTGTAAAAATTCCTCTTCTCCTTCACTCTCCATAGCATATATTTAGGCAAGTGCTACAGGTTTAATTAACACCAGCTGGAATATGCAAATAGAGATAAATCTGGTTTGTGTGTAAGTAAATGTGTTTACAACTTAGTGTTGGAATCATATGTAATGAGACTAGTGCATATTGCTTTCTAACATTACCATAGCTAAAGTACACCAGCTTTCATGTCACAGGTTGCATTGGTGTTTACAAGAACAATGAGAATCCTAGCTATAGATATCTGTGTAAAGATTCCCAGACTATGGCTAGTGTAAAAACCAAGTCAGGCAGAAATCAGGTGGCTCTCCAGATGATGTTGGATTGCAAGTCTCAGCAACCCTAACCAAAATTGAAGAGGACTGGAAATTGCAGTTGAACCACCTTAGGGAAGAGTGCATGATGCCCATCCCTGGGCTGAAGCCAGTTTTGTTGTTTTGTGCCTTCAAGCCATTTTGGACTTAAAGTGACCCAAGGCAAACCTATTATGGGATTTTCTTGGCAAGATTTGTTCAGAGGGAGTTTGCCCTTGCTTTCCTTTAAGGCTTGAGAGAATGTGACTTCCCAATGTCATCCAGTGGATAGCCCAATAGGGATTCACACCCTTTTCTCCTGTTGTCTTCATCCTAATCAAACCACTGCACCATTCTGGCTCTCTTACAATTAGAATAAATTTTTAATGAACGGCATTAATATAAATTTTTAGTTATCAGTTGCTATTCATTCTCCAGGTCAAACAGATTTAGTCCGTTGCTTACCTGTTGGTTCCTTGTTTTTGCACCCTATCTTAAATATTGGGTTGACCTTTTAAAACCCCAAACAGTTTAGGACCGATGTATTTGAAGAGCAGGATGCATCCATATGAAACAGTTTAGACCGTGCTTTTAGGTCTACCATTAAGGTCAGTCCAGTTAGTAAGTGCAGAAGACCAGATCTTGTCAAATGGCTTTGCATTTATAGAACTTCTTGCAAGGATAGTGCATTTGTGTTTCTCACTATTTTCCTTAGAATGAAGCCTTTTGATTTATGTATCCTTTTGGTTAAAACTATAGATGTTTTTCCAGCTATCTTCTACTTTCTCTTTTGATTTGGGATATTGTTGTTGACTGGATTAGGAGCTACTTTTATGCTGTTTTTAAGGTTAAAAATTTTACAGCATTTAAATTTTTAGTAACATTTTTTGCAGTTCTGATAGTAGTCAAATGTCATTTTTCCTTCTGAAATACAGTATTGTGTGAGCAATTAACAATGTAAGTATTTCATGTAAGTGATGAAACAGACATTTTAATTTTAAAGGTCTGCATACTTTACTATTTACTCATAAGTAGCAAGTTTGGCCAGCACAGTTAAAATTCTAGCCAAAATCCATGGAAACTGACTGTAGACAAGTATACTGTTTTTATGTGCCGCCTACACCAACCAATAATGGATCATTTGCTTGTTTCCATCTGCTTATAAAAACATGTATTTGTTCATTTTTTCTTTGCTAAAAAAGCAGAGAAGGATTGTGATTTGTTTTGGTAGTAGGTCATTCTTACATTAGACTATTCATTCATTCATTCATTTCTTTCCCTATAGTATAAGATCTCTGAGTGGCTTATACTGGAATTAGATTAAGCAGTTTAAAATTTAATAAGCTGATATATAGCTATGCTTTAACTTAAAGTCAGCCTTCACTATTCTTGTTAGAATGATCTTTCAGACAGCATGGAAAAATGGGAGTTTCAGTCTAACACAGTTGGAGAGTGCCAGGCTGGAAAAGACTGATCAAAACCCTTTCCTTTAACATTGCATATATTTGGAGTTCAGTATTTAGGGGGAATAGCCATGTTTTTGTTTTATTAGGTGAAAACATTTCACTTTGAAAACTTTCATTGGTTTCTTGATGTTGGTCATTTCATGGGTACTCAAACATATGAAAGATGTAATCTGCATCATCATTTATCATATGATAAACTGCTTTGGGTGCATATGTATTATATAAAACTCAAAGTTTGTGAGTTGTCTATTTTGTCTGCGTCAGGCAGGTGAAGACCTCATATGATTGGCTGGTTGTGAAGATTCTATGGAATCCTGAGATCGACAGTTTAGAGAGAGGCCTTTAGCTCTTGCTCATGTTGGTTGCAATGAGGCCTACCATCAGTAAGGATGCCGGAAAACATTTGGGAGGCATATGTGAGAAAAATTAAAGTGACGTACACAGCATAGTTGCAGGGCCTTCTTGCCTCACACAGAAGATTGTATGGGTTCCATATGTGAGGAATCTTAAAGTTGAAATTTAAAACAAAACATGCTTCCAGGAAAAGTAAAGCCATTGCACAAATTCAACAAAAAAAAAAAATCAAAAGCCAGTACATCAGCTTCACCAGAGAACACAGATTGGGTTGGGGACTATGGGGGAAAGTTACAGGTACTGGAATAGGCCAGTTGCTGTGGAGATGAGGCCTAGCAGCAAGGAGGAGGACAGTGTATTCCCCTCAGGAACCCAACCTCTGTATGTGAACAACTCTGAATACAGATTGGATTGGGAAATATGTGGAAAAGTTACAGATACTAGAGAAGACAGTTTGCTGAGTTCTTAAGAGGGAAATAAAATCTTGGGCAATTGCAGGTAAATGCGCTAATAAAAATGAAAACAAACTGAACAATAACTTCATAAATAATTATGGTTCTGTGGTAAGGCTGTACCTGAGGTAAGAACGTGTTTGCATTCTGAGTTTAGTGTGAGTACCAGAATATAATCCACAGTTAATGCATGGATTATATCAATCAGTGTGACAAGTGTTCTATGAAGGCAGGTTAAATAAATAACAACAACAGAAAAATCTAGGTGTATCTTAGAAGCTAAGGAGTGTTTTTTAAAAATAGAACAGCAATGTTATGAAATAAGGAATCTTCTGAATGGGTTGTCAAATTGTGGAAACAAGAAGAATTCAGAAGTGCTTGAAGATATGTGTCCAGCATCACTGTGGTGGAGTGGATATCTGAAGGGTGAGTGTTGTGGTACAGCCGTGGCCCAAAGCAACATAGAGGATAGAGGCATGAAGCTGTCTTTTTACAGTATCAGGGTACTTGCCATCGTCCTTAACTATGAAGATCATGTGTGCTGTGGTTAGATTTTAGTAGAATTCATAAAGGGAAGAAAAAGTACTGTGAGATTTGAGACATGTGAGAATGAATAGAGATGTTGATTGCCCAAATGCCCCTCCAACATGGCAGAGCAGACAGTTTGATTTAGGATTTTCCCAAGTCAGCATTTTATCCAGTACATGAAGGAGGTCTAGTTAAGGGAAGAGATGCTTGGGATATGCTCACTCTGGAACAACTCCTGCTTAAGCAGGTTGGTGCCAAGTAAACTCTGCCTTACCACTACCTCTTGTTCAGGCTCTTCTCAGGCCATTTCCGCACTGCGCTGCTATAGTGCTATTATTCCACTTTCAACCTCCTGTGAAATTCTGAGACTTGTAGTTTACTGAGGCCAAAGAGGTCTCTGGCTGAGAATTCTAAAGACCCCTCCCTAAACTGCAAACCCCAGGATTCCATAGGATGTTGAAAGTGGGATAATAGCACTATAACAATCTAGTATGGAAATAGCCTCAGTATAACCTATCTCACAGAGAAGTGGTTGTGACATTCAGAGGAGTCTAGATGCTGAAGATTATGCAACTCTAACAGTAAATTGGAAATGTGTTTTTAACCAACTTTATAATCCTGTTTATTAACTATACATAGATTACTAATACCAATTTTAATAGTTGTCAGAAGTAAAGGTTTGTGAATTATAGTAGTATTTAAGGTTACTCTGAGTTAGCAGTTAACCATCTTGTGTGAGTTTGACAATGTATCCTTGTTTCAAATAAGAACAGCTAAACCGTTCCTTTTTGCCCAGTTCTGTGTATCCTGTATTTCCATTCAACAGTGATTTTTCCTAGCGTTAGTGAGAAGTACAAAGAGACAAATGGAAAAGCTTGAGTTGATTTACTTTAATGCAATTTTTTAAAAAAAAAATTTACTAAAGTACAGGAGAGAACAATACAACTTGTTGCTGGATTTTTTTGTTTGTTCGTTTTAAAATGTACAGTGGTTGTATATTCACTGAAGGAATACACGAAAGAATTACTGTGTTACAGCTTGCTCCGGATGATGCGTAAAAAGCAAAGCGGCTTCTTTCTCAAAAGTACTGCGTTTCCTTTAAGACTGCGCTGCCAACCCCCTTCCTGATTGACAGTGTACCCAGGTCACATGACTTGCCTCTATTTGAAGGTCACAAAAAGCTGCTTCCTTTATAGAGAGACAGAGGGGGAGGGCGCGCGAGAGGGAATGTGTGTGCGCGCGCGAGCGAGGGAGAGAGGGAGTTCAAGCCAAAATGGCCGACGGAGTCTCTGCTGGCTTTTGAACATTGCAAATCGAGAAAAAAGAAATACAGCGGAATTATTTTGAGATCTCTTCACTTCCATTCTTACCTTGTATGCCTCAACTTGCTGGATTTAAGCACTGTTGCACTTTATGAGGTTAGTAGCTTTGTATCCGATTTATGGTCTCTTACTGAGGGTTTTGTACGTTTGCTTTAACCGTTCCGTCTTGCACTGCACCACGATGTGTGTCTCAGATAAGCATTTGTGCATTACTTTGATCTTCGATCGGATGCAGTTGCCAGGTTTTCGAGAAAATCTGAACGAAATACCTGGCATGTTTGGGAGGTATTTAAATGTTTTAAATATGTTTGCGTGCAAACTAGTTTAAAAAGCTCGGCTACAATTAATATTTTCTTAAGCTTCTCTTCAAGCGTTTTCCTTTGAAAATACACGGAGGGTTGAGTCTTTTAAATCTGCTGCAAAAATTAGCATAAATTAAATAGGCTTGCATTCTTTCTTGCTTCTAGGATTGGCCAGTGGAGGGAGAAGTGCATATTTTTTTATCATAAATCTATATTTTATACAATTCACAGGACTAAGCAAGTCTCCATCTTTTAAAATAGTGGTTTGAACCAAGCATTGAAGAGGTTTTAGCATTTTAGAAGATGTCTGTGGTTCAAAATCTGCTGAAATCTGCTGGGTATGGATGAATATTCTGCTATGTGGTAGTGCCCCCCGCCCCCCCACTAGTTCCCATTCTCCTTGTAACCAAATGCATTTCAGATTGCAGTTGGAACCAAATGATTGTGTTCTGTAGCCATGCATTTACAGTTCATAGGAAAGAGTTTAGTAGTTGGTTAAGAAATGATAAACTGCTGCAGTCCATTTCTCTGTCAGCTTTCCCTCCATCTGACTTTTCAAGTTTAAAATCTGACTGTATTAGTCCAACCTTTTTTTAAAAAAGGAGGTGTGGAATAAATACTTTTTACATGCTGAATACACCATAATGCTATAAATGAGAATTTATGGGAGCTGAAAAAATGGTAGGTTTCACAATTTTCATATGCTTTCCCTTAAAAAATTTAGCCCTTGTTTTCACATCTCTCCAAAGGAAGCAGAACAGCAGTATTGTAAATCTTGCAAGCCCTTCCCCCTGCATTGTGAGAATGTGATGTAATGCACCTCTGGGGGGGGGGATTGAATGGAACAATATGCATTTTGATTGTCATATATTTTCTCCTTTTTTCTGAAAGGCCTTGTGTTTAGTTTATATTGTGATTCTTTCTGTAGAAAACAGATGGAGCTAGAGTGAATTTTTATGCTGCAGTTGATAAATTACCAGAACATTTCTTTGAAATTATTCACATTATAATAGCTCACTATTACTCTTGTAGTCTTGTATGTTTCTTATAGCACTAATCAAGCAAAGCCTGAACCTGCTGACCAAATGTTTGCATATTTCACAACTTAGTTTAATTACCTGATTTTTTTTCAAATTGGCTTTGAACTACTAAGAAAATAAATTTTATTTAGATTGAACCCATATTTTACTGGTAGAAGCTGTACTGTTTGAGCTTGCTATGCACACATGTGGGCAAACATACATATATGGAAGAGGGTGACCTATTTAAGCTAAAGTAACCTTGACTTAGTTTTAAGGGTTAACAGCTTAAGTATGTATTGCAGCTTATGTGCTTCTACATATGTCATTAATTTTGTCTCTCTAAATCTTGCAATGGGCATGTAATTAACCTTGTTTGAAAAATACCTTTGGACACTCAGCAAAGACAATGAATACTGCCTTGGGACATGCAGGCCATCAGACTGAATTGATTGATATGTGCTATTTCCTGAGGTAAGGATGCAGTCATTTGTGGCCAGGGGTTTGATTAAGTCAACAAGAAAATGTTCTACCATCTTAAAATCCACTTATTTCCTAAACAGGACCGCATAGTAACTGATTGCCATGTAATAGATTGGTATGCAGGTAAACAGAACGTCATACAGCCCATAAGTATAATCTAAAGATTTTGTTTATGAAGTTCATGTGCATTAGAAAATTATGTCTTAAGAGGAAAGAGCTGATTTCACAGTGAGTCCCAGTTCACAGGTAAGGATACAGAGCATGATCTCTTTTCTGTAAGGCTGCAGTCCTATTAACATCTAGCAGTTCATTGGAACTTAATTCTGAAGTAGATTTCTGCTGCATAAACATGCAGAGGAATAACTCTAAATGGCTGGACGTTTCAAGATAAAAGTTGTTGCCAGGAAATTGCATTTTCAATGACATGGAAAATAAATGCACATGATAGTTAATAATAGTGGTGAATATTCATAGTACATAGGCATAAAATAACAATTAAAAATGTAACTCATAGGCATAAAAGAACTGTACAAAATAAAAATGTAGACCTGCTAGTTCAGTCCAAGTTACCCAGTACCCTTGGAAGCCAAAATGCATTGCATGAAACAGTAGCCTTTGTTTGCTTATGCTCCTAGTAACTGGCAAACTGCTTCCATACTGGGAGATTCTGTGGCTAACAACAGTTCATAGACCCACCTTTCATAAATGTTTAAATCTGTTTTAAAATCTAGCATATTGACAGTTACTGCATCTTGTGGCAGTGGGTACTTGACTGTGAAGTTCTTTCTGGATAGTCCTGAATTCACTGCAGATCATTTTCATTCGGTTAAGCTCTGCTGTTGTTGGACATTTTAAAAAGTTTTGTCCCCAACATGGTATTTCTGTAAGCCCATATCATCTCCCCCTGCCATGTTAGCTTTTCCAAAATTTAAATGCTTTAGTTTCAGTTGGCAGAGTTGATGCTAGAACTCTTTAGTCATCTTGGCAGTCATTTGTACCTTTTCCAAATTATCCTTTTGGGTTATCTTTTCCCACTTATACTTAGGACTCATTAGATAATCCTGGTACAATAGAGAATAGGCATCTGCTGGAGTCAGGATATCTGCTATAACAAATCCAGAATATGATGAACTATTATAAAATGACATTTCAGTTGATATTTTCTGCTACATTTATTTTTCAAGGATAGAGCAGCCTATAACTTAGTCCCACATGATAAGATGCTTACAATTCCATTTTCACATGCTATAGTCTGGATCATGTGCATTGATCTCAGTGTAATAACCCCATGATTTAATTACAGCTGTTGTGGACTTTGTCAGTCCTCTCTTATGAACTTTAATGAAAGCTTTTCCAGGCTTTAACTCCCATGTTTCTTTCACAGATTAACTGCACAGCTGTAAATTAATCTTGTACTGCAAAGCAGGATCTGGCTTAAAAACCTGGTTTACAGTTCCAGGAGTAAAGTATATTTTCCTGGATCATATGAAACTAAAAGTTTTATCTGACTATCTTATGATCCAGTTTGAATTTTTAAAATGCAGTTAAAAGACAAAAGGGAGCTTCCTTTTTTACAGTGCAGTCTCATGCATGTATACTCACTGTACTCCCACTGAGTACAGAAATGTACCTTAAATGTTCTCTGGAAAAAATGTAGTTCAGGTTTTGGAGTGGATTACAGTTTTCTTAAGTTAAATAAATAGTGAATATGATTTATTGTGTTGCATGATTAGCATCATAGTTTTTTAAATACAGATCTGGAGAGAGAGCAAGGAACTCCTTGATCTCAGATCACCCTATACAGTTTAATAGTTGGAGAGATTTGTGAGCCTCTGCTAGACTTGCTCATTGTTATATGTTCAAGAAATGTGCAAGTGCAACATCTTTGGACTTTGTCATTAACACCCAAAATTTTGTATTCTTTTTGTTTCTGTATGTGATCTATAGACTAGCTAGCTTTGTTTTTTTGTGAGAATATCATAACATTTATTTGCTGTGCTGTATCTAATGCTTCTCTCCTATGTCCATGGTAGATGTATATTTCCATTAATGTTTTTTGATATGTCATCTTCTAGAGTTGCTGTAGTTTTTTTATTTCATTAGCTGACTCATTTACCAAGTAGGTTTAACTTGGCAAATATAAGTTTGACTTTCTTACTCATTTGTTTAGCACAGTAGCCGAAGCCAAATCTTGATTGCTGAAACAGACATTATTTTATGGAAATCATGAAAATCCCATGGTTTAAGATCAGGAGCATAATAGAAGAGAGAAACATGGTATTGCTGATGACATTTTTAGTAAAATGCCACTATCAAATGTTGTTGTTGTTGTGCACCTTCAAGTTGTTTCTGACTTAACGGTGGCCCTGAGATGAACCTCTCACAGGGCTTTCTGGGGCTATGTATGTGTGACGCACCCAAGATCATCCAGTGGCTTTCAATGGCTGAGTGGGGAATCTAGTGCAGTGTTCAAACCACTGCACCGCACTGGCTTCCTGCTATCAAAATGACCCCTAGTAAATTCTGGATCTTGTCTTATTTCCTTGGTGGGAGGGGAGCAATATATTTTTTGTGGGTTGTTGCCTACAGAGTTGCTCAGAATATGTGAATAGGTATCACCAGTAATGCAATACCTGATTATATGAATGATGCAGTAGACTGGAATTTCCTTCTCACGAATGGATCCATTGGCAAATAGAGGTTTCTAGCTGGCTTCTGTTTGCCATTTTCCCTGCAAATGAATCTGCTGCAAGGAGGAGCTGAGAGCTTCAACCTTAATCTGTTTGTGATGAGTTCTTCAAGCAGTGTGAAAGTAGCAGTCTGATCAATTTTGTATTTGCAAGGATACTGCTGTGATGAAGTGTGGGTTGTACCTGCTGTTCTTAGTACAAACATCTGGTTCATATATACCCTCAGAAGCAAACTATACTTGAAGCAATCTGTTCAGAGTAAATTCTGTTAAAATATTCATTAAGGGATTGTAGAAGGGTGCTTATTCTTGCATGATGCTCAGCAAGATGTAAGTTTTAAAAATAATGTTCTGTATATTCAGTGTCACTTTCTTTTACTTAAACCAGCAGTCCATAGTGATTGAAGTTATTTCCCTTTGCTTATAAGCATGTGTGGTAAAAACTATAGGCTTAATCAGAAGCATGTCTTGCTTCAACCCCCTTTCCCACATTGTTATGGTGTGCAAGCACTGAATTAAGAAAAATTATGTTGTTAAAAAATCAGAATATAAAACTGTCCCATAAGTCTGTAATTAGTCACTTAGTAGGTCTGCTTTACATTAAGACATGTATTTGCTCTTTAGTGTGATGCAGTGCTATGCAGCACATACCACATTATGACATTTTGCAGTTAAATATACATTACTACATTTGAAACAAAAAATACTTTTTTGTGTGGTAGTTAGATGATGTCTGGAACAGCTAATCATCTGATATTCACAGAATACTGCTCTTAGAAGTGATACAGAACACAGTGGGCAATGTCCCCTAACTATAGCTTTGCAGAACAATCAGTTTGCATTTCTAGCTTTTTACTTACTGTTTTCTCCTGACTGCATAGCTTTTTATTAATTTTAATGCTTCACCTACTTTCAAATGGTTGGTTGTGTCTTGGTGCCAATTAAAAAACCTTTCCTGATGATTCATTCATATTGCTTAACTGTCTGTGGTGCATTGTTGCACCCTGTGTAATCAAGAGTACCAGTGCTGTTGCTGAATATTAGTAAAATGTTGAATACCTCATTTGCCTCATTTCACTCAACAGAAAAATAACAAGAGTTGAACAGATAATGAAATACTTTGTTCAATCTGTTGCCCTAAAACAGGTTACCCTGTAACCAGTAATAGTATCATCTGTTTGTAAAACGTAAATGACATGATTTGTGTCAGCATATTTGAGAGAAGTTGCTTCAGGTGTCAGTGTTGATAAACTGAACTTTAATTTCTATGCAGATTTTCCCGCCACATTAATTTTCTGAAGGTGTGATGTATTAGCAAAAGGATTTCAGAGTTTGTGTAGCAGCGTCCACTGTAGAAGCAGTCAGGTGCACATGTATTTTTTGTAGCGATGCAGTATGTGAAATCTAAAAGGTGGCTCTGACCAGTTTCCAAGGGCAGCTTTTCTCATTCCGTGGATCACCACATTGAGAAGCACTTTGTCTAGTATTCTTAACAGACTAAAAGGCCTGCTAGGGGTAGCTGTCCTTAGTCTTGTCCTGGAAGAAAGGCGGGATATTAATTAAATAAGGAGCAGGGAAGTTTTGTTTGCATACACTTAAATTTGTATACGATCTACAGAAATTGCAAGGCTTTAAACTTCAAAGATGTGAAGGATGAGGCCACTCACTTTTACAGGTTTTTCAAACCAGTTTTTACTAATTTTGCTTCCAAATGATGAACTGCAAAGTATCTTTAGACAAGATTCTTGTTGTTGGTTTCAATCATGTCAACTTCACCTTATGGAAATCCTGTGAATGTGAGACTTCTAAGCTGCTGGTCATTAACAGCTTTGCTCAGGTCATGCAGACTCAGGGACGTGGTTTCCTTGATTGAGTTGGTCTATCCCTAATGTGGTTCTTTTCCTACTGCCTTCTACTTTGGTGATAGCCTCAGTTTAGTCATTATAAAAGTTAATCTGCATATGTCTCATTGGTATATAGTTAGATGTATGAAGCGTTGATTCTGTACATATGAGTGTTTTGTGCAGTGTTCTAAAGACCGTTGGAATATGTGTATGTAATATATTTACACCCTCCCCACTTCTTAGAACGATGAAAGCTTTCAGGGCCAGTACTACTTTGGATGCGCACTGCATCTTTTAATATCTCTCTCTTTTTCAGATACATGCATACCTCAATTAACAGAGCCTCTGACAATGAAGCTCTTTTTTACAAAGTCTTCTTATGCCTGCTTACCTTCTTGTGTTCTCCCTTGGTGGAAGGTTTTTGGCAGTGGCAGTATTGGGAGGATGCTGAAGGGAGGTTGAAGAAGCATAGACTTTTCAGAACTGGGTTATAAGAATATGTCTGAAGTAAACAATGCAATAAAACTTAAGCTTGAAAAGAAGGATTGTACTGTAGGCAATCCTAATATGTAGTGGTATCTGCCTGCCTACAACAGGCAAAGTAAACAGCACCTTCTCCAGAATTTGTCCATATCTGAACAGCAAAACAGAGAGAAAAGAGGAAGACAAGATAAGCCTGCCTCACCAGCTCCCCTAGCATAGTAAAAAAAAAGAAAAAAAAGAATCATTGCTCTATAAGTTTGTTCACCAGAATGGAAATCATTTGAAAAGTGGAAGCTGCTGAAAGAAAAAAAGATCATCCATAGATACATGTTGAAAAAGCCTTCTAGTAGTCTGTAGAAGGCTTGGAATGTTTTTGTTTACTTATGCAAGGCTTACCTGACCTGGTTCCATTTTTCATATGTATATGTTCTTAGTCTTGAAGAAAGAAAAGTTTGCTGAAACAGGTTGAACAGTTTTTCTTTTTTGTGGTGTAGGAACCTTTCTATGTTTTCCTATGTTATTTCTACTTCTAATACCAAATTTTCTGATAAAGTAGTGCCTGCATACATTTGCTTCTTTAACTGAGATATATCTTTATAAAATTAGAGCATAAATTACCTTGCACTCCTGTGATGTCTTCAGCAAATTCCCTGAGCATGGCCTGAATCCATTTGCTAGTATCAGTTAGAATCAGACGTTGAACATCAACGTTGATATAAACATTGACTTACCAGGTTTGCAGTGATTTAATGGGACTAACAATTGGATATAGGCTTTTTAAAAAATCTGTTCTAAAAAACTAGTGTTTCTTCTGTTGTTGCATGCCCTAAAGTTGTTTCCGATTTCTAGCAATCCCCTACTATGGAGGTTTTCTTAGCAGGATTTATTCAGAAGGGTTTTGCTATTGCCTTCTTTTGAGGCTGAGAGACAGTATGACTTGTTCAAGGTCACCTGTTGGGTTTCTATGGTTGAGTGAGATTTTGAACCCTGGTCTCATGGAATCCTAGCTTAATACTTGAATCACAGCACCACACTATCTTTCTTCCTGTTCCTGTATGCATGCACGCATGCACACACACCTGCTGCCTACCCCAGGCTCTGATAGTTATCACATTTAAACACAAGAATGCCATCTCTTTCAAATGTAGATTCCAAATTTATCGCCTAGCAGTTAGCTCCTATTCTGGGCTATTTAAATAAAAGTAATAGATAAACTGTAAATACTTGGTGGCAGGATGGCCAAGAATGCCACTTCATTTGGTCTTATTCAGAGGCCTCAAAACTATGCAAATGTAAATACTGTCAAGTATTTGTTCACTGTACCAGGTACTTGCTGGCACCCATAGAATATCAATGATGTGGTATTAACATCCATTACAGTCTGTATTGAGAATGTAAAAATTCATGCTGAGTTAAGGATTGGCTTATTAAGGTACATGAAAACTGTCAGTACTGGTAGGAAGAAGAATGTGCTTGTTTTAAATACATTTTATTATTATTTCAGTAAAAGCTGACCATGTACACAGAAGTTTTCAGAAGTCTGAAGTCCTACAAGAGCACTCTGACTGAATTGTGTTTCTGTAACTAGCTTTTGTTAGCTAATGTTCCTTCCTCTCAAGAAGAATGACAAGCAGGTAATAATGTATGGGAGATGAAAAAGATGTTGTACCCATCTGTACCCAGTAATGTGAAATGGATTTTTTAAAGAATGCAGTGTTTTTTAAAAGTAAAAGAAAGTGTCCAAAGTTATAATTAAGTATTTGATCCCTGCACTTAGAAAATGTCTGCATGCATATTTCCCTTTCATAGAACTTGGGCGTTTTAAGTAGTTTTAAGTAGTTCAGTGTGTTAGATTTTTTTTTCTCTTAAAAGTTTCAGTTTTCCTGCTGTATCCTGTGAATATCTGATCTGGTGGACTGGGAACATCTACAAATCAACATAGATGATACCAGTTGGAGGGCTACAGGTGGGGACTGGTGAAAATACCCCTTCCTGTTAATAGAAGGCCATGAGTAGAGCTAAGAGGGTGTCAGTGCTTCATAAGCAGTCCAATAGAGTAACTTCCAAGGAGGTCTTTGAACTTGGTTGTCTTTAGTATTTAGCATTTATTTACTACATTTTGTTTAACACAGTGTATTTCTTTGGTTCTCAGAGAAGTTAGCAACAAAATAGACACATTGAAAGCAATGTAAAATTAGAATAAAAAGAAATAAAAAATTAGATTAAAGCCAAGACAGTATGCGGGAAGTAATTTGGTCAAATGTGATATTTTAGTTGCAGTGCTACATATGCGGTGCTATTCAGTAAAATGTCCCACTGAGGCCATTGGTGTTTACTGGACCCAGTTGGCATATTACTGTAGCCTTACACTCAGGTGTGTGCAACTGCAGTATAAACCACACAGGGCTTGTCCCAATTAGATATTAACTTATACTACCTTTGACAGTTGGGAATACTTTTTGAAATGTTTTTACTATATGAAAACTTAATGTTATCTGCCTTCAAGTTGATCTTGATGTATGTTTATCCTATGGATGAGAGATCTGCAAGCCACTCTGTCTTCTGCTGCTCTGCCCAGGTCTTGTAGATTCAGGGACATGTCTTCCTTGATCGAGTCTATCCATGTATCATCTTTGCCAGTATATAAGAAGCACTTTTTCCCAAAAAAATGCCTTCTGAAAATGGAATGCATCTTATACACCAGCAAATACAGAAACTCGTGCCAGGCCTAGACGCAAAAGAAAGCAAGGGGAGTGAAAGGAGTGCTCACACAAGTGCCTGGCTGGGGAGGAGTCTCCACTAAGGCAAAAAGGGCTTTCCTTTTTGCCTGGGTGGGGACTTCTTCCCACCCAGGCAAGAATGAGAAGAATAGAGAAGAAAGGAGCTCCTTTCATTCCTCTCACCTTTTCTTTCCACCTCAGCAGGAACTTCCCCCACCCAGACAAAAATGATGGGAATGGGCAAGAAAGGAGCTCCTTTCACTCTCGTACCTTTCGTTTCCTTTTTGTCTTGGTGGGGATTCTTCTCTACCTAGGCAAAAACTACAGGAACGGGGAGAAAGGAGCTTCTTTCACATACATACGCCTTTCCTTTCCTTTCTGCCTCAGCAGAGTACTTAAAAATTTTTCCAAAAGAATACAGTGTGAAAATAGGGTGCGTCGTATATGCTGGTGCGTCTAATATGCCAGCAAATATAGTAGTCTTTCTGTTTTCCTACTGCCTTCCCCATTACCAAGCATTATTATCTTTTCTAGCAAGTCATGTCTTCTCATGTTACGACCAAAGTACAACAGCCTTAGTTGGCTTCTAGGGAGTGTTCAGCTTGATTTGCTCCAGGGCCCATTCATACGTGTTTTTAGCTGTCTAGGGTACCCGTAGAACTTTTTCATCACAACATTTCAGATGAGTTGATTTTCTTCACTGTCCAGCCTTCACAACCGTGTATTGAAATTGGAAATACCATGCCATGAACAATCCGAACTTTAGTATTCAACGATATATCTTTACACTTGATGATTCCGTCGTCCTTCATAGTTGCCCTTCCAAATCCGAGCTTTCTTCTGATTTCTTGACTGCAGGTATGGAAAATCCTGAACTATTTCAGTGTTTTCATTACCTGCTTTAAGGTTATGTAAATAATCTGTGGTCATTATTTCTGTTTTGCTTAACATACTACTTCATTAATGTACTATAACACAAATAAGCATGGTAAACTAGATTATAATTGAAATTAACTATAATTGCAAATTATAATTTTTACAGTGTAATCTATTTCTGGCACTGAAAATGTTCCCAGTTGAATTTTTTCATCACTGCTTGAGGGAGACAGAAGTATTTTTGAAATGAATGATGGTTCTTTACTTTTAAATTAACCTGGTAGGAGAATTTTTTGAGAATGGCCTGTTTTTCCATGAGTTAAAGCAGATCAAGATAATGTTAGTAAAATCCACACCTTTTGATATCATTATTCTCTTGTTCAATAGCTATAGCTAAAAATCAATACAGTGGACCATCTGTATCTATTATTTCCAGCAACCATGGAGTCTCACATCCTATACATACAATGGCAGTGACATGCATGCAGACACACTGAATCCTCTACATGCACCTCACCACCATTTAATAACATGTGACGTGATCATTTGCTTTTTTTGCCATTCGTGGGAGTCTGGGAACTGAACCTTTGCAGATACAGAAGGTCCACTGTATGTTTTCTTTCCTGCTGAACAGTACCTTGTTCTTCTACTACCTCAGAGAAACAGAAGGTGTGGTTTAGGTTCTGCTTATAGCAACCAGTCTCTTCCTTGAATGTCTGCTTCTTCATTCTTTTGTAGTTGTACTGTTTTCAGTTTGTGAAAAATATGGATAGTTGCTAAGGAGGCAATAGCAGAGCAGTATTCCCCCTGGGACTTGTAGGCACATTCAAGACCACATCATGGCTCTTGCCAGATTCAGAAGGAGATAGGGAAAACTTTTTTTTGTAGAAATAAATTCTAGCAGATACAACTCAGATTTTAATGTGAAGAGCAGTTCTGAGAAACATTTTGCTTCCTAAATATTTGTATGCAGAAATTTCTGGCTTTGCTAACTGCGTCATACTCTGTGCTTGTGTTGCTGTATCCATAATATGCCCCCATTAGATGCAGTTACATATGTCTCTAGCAGTACAGAATCTGATTTGGTAGAATATATCTTTAAGAAACTGAGACATTAAAAGATTCATGTCCAAGCAGCTGGGTCATTCATCTCCAGCAATTTATAGTTTTTGGAAAGATAAAGTTAAAAATTGTTTTGAAGCTTTTGGGGGATACATTAAATTCCTTGTTTCTTTTTTCAGCTGAGTTGAGGAATGTATATACCTCCTTAGGACTTAAAAAAACAAAACTGTTGATATCTTTTCAACAGTTTCATATACTCCATTTTGCTGGAGCAGGAATATGGATTTTTGATAATGAAAGTGCTGGATTTAATACACTAGTTATTTGTCTCTATATACTATTCAGAACAGAGTGGAAGTGGAAGATCATTGTTTGCCTATTTTAAGAGGCAGCATTTCTTCACTTAAACTGTTCAGTTTCCCATATAAATCAAAATCCGTAGCTTTTTAGACTCATTTACCCTAGCTGCCTTAATGCTTGTTTGACAGAGTAGTCCACTGAACCCACTTACTGTTGGCTGTCTGCCAGCAGCTTGCCATGGTCTCAGGTTTTCTTACCGTCAGATATGTGAAGTCATTGTGGTTGAGTATGCCAAGGAATGAAAACTGGGACCTTTTTTAATGGAAGCATTTGCTTTATCGCTACATGTGATCTCTCCCCAATAAATTTATTTTTATAAATGTAATTTTAATTGTTCAAGCACATAGAAATAGTGAACAAAAGCCAGCATGGTATAGTGGTTTAAGTGTTAGACTCTAGGACACAGGAAGACCAGGGTTTGTATTCCTGCATAAACCGTGGAAGCCTGCTGGGCGAACTTGGGGAAGTTACTCTCTCTCAGACTCAGAGGAAGGCAAGGGCAAATAACCTCTGAACAAATTCCATCAAAAAAAACCCCATGATAGGTTTGCTGTTGGGTCACTGTAAGTCAGAAATGGTTGAAGGGGCACAACAGCAAGGAAGATATAGAGAACAAACTACTGAAAATGAATGGAATATACTTTGGTCTTCAGAGTGAAGTGACCATGAAAAAAATTTGCAGCAGTAAACAAGGCTTTGTGTAATTTAAATAGGGGTAGTTGGCAGATACTGACATTCTGCAGGAAATATTTGTATTTCTAGGGCTGTTTCACTAATAAGCCCAATGTTAAAATGCAAATAGTAAGAGATTAATATATGCATTTTCCTTCTGCAGTGGATGTAATATTCTGTCTTATGAGTATGTAAATAAATAATTTATAAATTGTCTTGTGTCAGAATTGAATTGTGTATGTGTAATCTGGGCATGTAATGTATGTTGTTTTTTTCAATCTCAGGATCTTTTAGGCCTCTTCAGACATAGTATTTCCAGTTGTATATTTATTCAGGTGTTTGAGCCTCTCTTTACCTACGTTAATTTTTGATTCATAGTCAAGTATAGAATTCATAGTCAAGTATAGATCTGTCTAGGGAGCAGATCACATTTACAGCTATATCTGGATAGAATACAGGTTTTGTAAGCTTCGAAATTATGAGTGTGGAAATGGGTTCCCTATTTGGAGAGGGAAAATTCATTTTGGTGATAAATAGAAATATTTGTAATACTTATTTTCATGTCAAATCCAAACTTTATTGTACTGCTTTAAAGTAATAAAATGCTTCATTCATAACTTGGCAATAAAATTGCACTCCTGGGCATATTTTTTGTGATACTTAAATATAGAAAGCTTAATTTCTTACAAGCAAAATAGGAATATGCCCTGTACCAAAAAGAGAACTGCAAACTGCTATCCCCTATGCCAAAGTTTCTTAAGCTAATTGATATGTGCACTGGTAGTCCCCTGCTCTTCCAGTGTGCCAGAGAGCAGTCCTATATTAGTGCACAGTTGTTCGTTGCTTTTCTGGCAGCTGATGTCTCATGGGCCAGCACTGGCCCATGGATCATCATTTTGAGTAGCACTGGCTCAGGCAACCTAATTACGTGTATCTCATTTCTTGCTAAGTGAGGAGAAGAAGAAAAAACAGTAAACAGGAAGAATAAATTTTGTAATAAGAAATGAGGAACATCCCCAGTCCTTCTCTCATGAAGGTATAGTATCCACCAGATGCAGGCAGTCATGTTGGCTTTGAATGCTATATATATATGCGCACACAGGAATTACTCTCTAATTCTGTAGACTGTGTTCCATATAAATCTTCACATCACACAGTTCCTGACAGTTTGAGTGAGTAAAGCCATGTCTTTAAAGCATTTCGCTAATTTCGAAAGAAGAAATATCATCTGAGAGGTTTTTCCATGTTTGCTAAGGTTTCTGTTTTTTTACCCATTTGAGAAAGTAAAATTGAATGTTCTTGGAAAAACAGGTACAGTATTGTTCTCCCAATTTTTTATTCCATTATTTTTCCCCTTCTGGATCTTCACATCTGAAACATGAATGCACATTTCTGTATGAATTGGTGAATATGTGTTGTGTAACCTTGTACTGTGTACCCCCCTGTAGAATGATTAGGAACTTTACTATCCTGTATCTTATCTGACGTACACTTCCTTTAGTATCTTAAATAGTTCAGTTGGGAGAACAATACTGTATCTGTGTTTACGAATCACAGAATAATTCTGGTGACTAATAAAAAGGTTATTGTGGAAAACCAGAATATAAGCTGTTATCAGCTAAGACGCAAAAACTGTGCAAACATGTCTTGGTGATTTTTATCTTGTGTTCCAACAAAGAAGCTCCCACAGTAACATATAAACAAGAATCATAGAAATTATATGTGTATAGTGAATTTTAAAAAAAACATAAAACAGGCTAATAGTAGGCACCTACCAGCTACATTTGAACATAACAGGAAATCATAGCTTAGTGCTACATAAGTGTGTTTTAGGGTCACAGGTTCCTTTCTCTCCCCAGTGCAGCTGCAGGAGATTAGAAACACTGGTTTCCATTTTCAGCTAACTGCAGTTTTGTAGTTTTGTTTGAAGAGAACAGGCTGTAATTAAGCCAAGCCAATAGGGCAACATGGTCCCGTTTAAATGAGTTGGATTACAACTGCCATAATTCTTACTTACATGGTTGTCATCCAGCACATCTGGACACTAAGTTGTCTAGACAGAGGGGGAATCGGCACATTAAATTGTGGAGTTTCCAATGAGGTGGAAGCCACAGAAACTGGTTATGTTTGTACTTATTGGTTAGAATGAGATCTGCCACTAATTTTACAACTGTGTTTTTAGCATAAGGGTTTTGGGGAGGGGCTTTCAAATTGTGCCCATTTTGTGTCTGGAGGAAGGAATGTAGGGCTACAGTAACTGGAGTATAAGTCAGAAAAAGTTATGGCGGTGGGAAGCATAGATACTGGTTGAAGAGAAGGCAGTTAAAGCATCTATATATTCTTTTGTCTCTCACATCTTGGCAACTTGTTTGCCGTCCCCTCTGGTCTGCAGTCCTCTCTATACCTGGCTAATAGGAAGAAGATGTATCACTTCTCGTTAGTCCACAAAGAGCATGTTAACTTGATCTCTGTCACCAAAATCTTATTAAATGAATGTGAGAAGAGGTAACTACTCTGAAATGTATCTGTAGGTTCTGGTCCAATACCAGTAATGATTAAAGCAAGAGGGGAGGAATTTGGTCACTGATCAGCCATCATGTCCAGTGTTGGCTCAATTCAAGGGTTCATACGAAGTGTCAAGAACTAGAAACAAGTTTAAGATTCTCTTGGTGTATTGGCCATCCTGCTGGCCAAAAAAACACTAATGTTGTTTTTTTCTTGAGATGATGGAGGTTGTCTGGAACATGGTACTGAGGGCTCCAGTACTTACTGTCTTTGGGGGACTTCATTGTTCTACCTAAGACTACCTTGACCCAGGCACTTCAAAATTTCATAACATCCATGTCAGCTATGGACTTGTGTCAAATAATATGTGGTCTGACCTGTACAAAAGGACTGGGTTTTCTGTTTGAGATGAGAAGATGATGGTCTGCATATGAGGACCAGTATAGACCCCATTCACATGGACACAGTATCACCTGGTCAAGCATGACCTTCAGGTTGCTTGTACTAATTGTGTGTGAAGACCCTGTCTCCAGATGCTAATAAATCCAGGTGGATTTACCCAGAGTCTGAGGACTCTTGAGAGTTTTCCTGCGGGTTAAGGTTATTATCTCCACTAGGAGTATGGAAAATGACTTAAGCTAGAAATTTGAACTTTCCTACACTTCCTCTACCCACTTTTATAGTCTTGTAAGCTTCTTGATTCAGGCTTTTGAATAAACCATTTGAAGCTCAAAAAGATCTGCTTTGTTCAGTTTGCAAGATATATTGCGGGTAAACATCCATATTGTTCGTATTTGTGCTGATACGGAAGCTGCTGTTGTATAGGGATGGGTACTAAGGAAGTGTCTGAACATATTATGAGTACATCTCAGCTTTTGCAGTTTGAGGATATGGGCAAGCAGCTTGGATGTTTCATATTCACTGATTATTCTCTAGGTTCTTACCAGTCTTGGGTTATAAGTATGACCAGGGCTATGATCTACAAAATTCAGAGGCAGTCACTGTGTTGTTGAAGAATAGTGTTGTTTCCACTTCATGAAAGGAAGTAGTAGTTAATACCTTTATTAAAGAAACCAAATTTAGATATTGTGGCATTGAATAATTAATACCCAGGTTAAATTTACCTTCCTTGGGCAAATTATTAAGGAGTGGCTTGTCAATTCCAGGCAGATTGGAATGACACTGATTATTTTAGGCCAGGTGGACTGCAGACAAGCTGCATTTGGGCACCCCCCATTTTCTTTATCTCTGCAGATGTGGGTGCTATAAATAACAGCAGGGTCTCAATAGGAAACTTGGTGCTCAGGGAACATGAGCATTGTTTTTCAATGGAATTGCATTACTAGTGGACTCCTGAGGTTAGAATTGCTTCTGGGAGACTTAGTCCTAGGGGAAATGATATTACAATGGATTCAGTCCTTTCTGGAAAAGCAGGCTTGAATGTGATTTGGGAGAGTTAGGTTCCACACTGAAAGCATTGCCTGTGGTGAACCACAAGATTCCATCTTGTCCCTCGTGTTTTTATAACATCTGCATGAAACTTCTGAGGGAAGTCCATCCAGGGGTTTGGGCCAAAATGTCATCAGTATGCCGGTACCTGGAGAGGTGCTTTCCACCCTTCAGGTTTGGTTTTTGTAAAAATTACCACCAGTGCCTACCTGCTCCTTACAGAAACCCAGTGAGTGGGAAAAGAAACAAAGGGAAAGATAGCTTTTGTCCTTGTAATTGAGATTTTTGAGAGAGCCCCACTTTGTGTCTCTTTCCTTGGGGCAAAACTGATTTCAAACAAAATACAACTTCTTTCTTCCTGCATTGAAGTATGACCCTGGAGAGCAAGTGTTGATTTCCCACTCAGCCATGGAAACCCAATAGGTGACACATACTCAGCTCCAGAAAACCCCTTGCTAAGTTCACCTTATGGTCAGCATGGGGTCAGAAACAATTTGAAGGCGGATGATAACAACAGCAACAAATATAATATTCCAGTCAGCAATTGAGCTGCTGTGTATTGCACCAGCTGCAGCTTCCTAGTCATCTTTAAGGGCGGCCCCACATTACAGTAGCCAAATCTGTAGTTACGATGAGTGCCTGTCAGGTTGGGAGCCTTCTTATAGTGTTACCTGCTATAAAATTGTTTTCATAACTAGCTGGAGCCTGCTTGCTTGTCCTTTTAGAGTTAGGCTAAAATGTCTGTATTTTCTAAAGCCTTTCAAAGTTACTTTTGGCTCTGAAATCTGTGATCTTGCTCCTTTTTAATATAGTTTTGTAGTTCTGGTTTGTTCTGCCTTTATTTTTAGTTGCCATTGCACTTTCTTTTTATGTAAGCTATAATTTCTGTTGGAAGACAATATGTAAATTTTAGCAATAATACCTAAATACCCTTTTTTGAGGTATAAAATCCTGCATTAAACATTGGACTACAAACAAACAACAAGGTTTGCATGGCAGGGGGTTGGACTGGATGGCCTCTGTGGTCTCTTCCATCTCTGTGATTCTAGGCGGAGAAACTTAGATTTCATTGGTCTTTATCTTTCTGAAGCTTGTGTTCTCTGCCTGTCTTGCAGAAGAATTGTGGCTCTGTTTTTCAGTAATACCATATAAAACCTTATTCTGATATGAATAAAGAAAGAATGTAAATCTTCTTTCTTCCCTCATTGTGAAGATGTAACTGCTGGTCAAACTTCAGTGGTTCCAAACTCTTTATAGTACTCTGTTCAAAGATCTTTTGGAACATACCAGAATTGTGCAAAATCCTAGTGAGTCCCATACATGACAATATTACTGGTTTTAAAAGGGCATAGGAGCTTGAACTCACAAAATCTTTTACTGAAAGGCAATGGAATATAATATGGAATTCTCCATCTTACAGATCTACTTCTGCACAATAAAGAGAAAGTATATTAGAGGTGGTCTATAAGTGCTGTCTTCACCCAATAAAATTAAATAAAATAAATAAGGAATTTTCTCTCAGAATACTAGTACAACAGTGAGGATAAAAGTACAATATTAGCTATGTGGCTTTACTGCACAAAGATTACAGAATCTTGGAATGAAATCTTGTAGATTCTAAGTCAAATAACAAACCAGGTTATCCATAATTCTGAATCATTATTGTTGTTACCAATTTTAAAGTATCAAAATGAATGTTTACAACACAAAACATTAATAGCATTGCTACTAGGAGCTACAAGATTGGAAATTTCTAAGAGATGGAAAAATTTGAAAGACTTAGCTACCAGGAGATTGGTGGACGTAGTGTGGTCCTTGGTACCTTTTGAAAAGCTGATGTTCAGAATGAAAAAGGCGCATTGAAAAGGACACGTTTGGGATAATTTCAGGGCCGTTCATTTTATTTGCTAGTATAGAAACATCCCCTCACTGTCTGCCAGCCTCACAACTTAAATATTGGAGAAATCCATTTTGGTAATCGCAAAATGTATCTCGAGCCTATGTTGCTGCTGTTGTGGTTTTGTATTCTTCTCTCAATCTTTATATTCTTCTACCTATCTTTGTTCATCTTCTCTGTTCGTTACCCTCCTTGTTGTTGTTCAGATACTTTGTTAGTGTTGTTAATTGATGCGTCAATTTAACATTTTCCATATAATTATAATAAAGCTAAATAAAGATTCTTTTTTTAAAAAAAGAGGAAAAAATCTGTTGGAACCTAGTTCATTTTCAGCTGTTAACATAGTTGACTGAATGTGATGAATACTACAATAGAGTCCCGGTTATCTGACCTGCGGTTATCCGACGCTCTGGATTAACCGATATCGTGGCTGCCTGGGGGCGTGGCTGCAGGCATTTCCGTGCCTCCAGACACGCCCCCAGGCCTGCCCTGACACCCCCCCAAAATGGTGGCCGCCACGGGGCTCTGTGTTATCCAGCATTTCAGTTATCCGACCCTGCGCATGCCGGTTTAGGTCGGATAACCAGGACTCTACTGTACTTAAATTTCTCTTTTAAAGGCTTTGATGGAAGTGATACCTGTGCATGTCCATCTGTGGAGGTTAACAAAGAGGTGATGAGTTTTCATGACTTTAGAATAAACCAGTAACTTAAAATGAGACTGCTATAAACTAGGTCTAAATATATATTCTCAATGTTAGTTTTATATTCTTGTTTACCTCTCGTAATTTTAGTTGATTGTATACTGCTTGTCTTTCAGTGTTAATTTGCACTGTTTCATTCAGTGCCTAGTGCAGTGCTTATCTTGAATTAATTTCCCCATGATTCTGTTTTATCACGTAAAAATAGATTTCTTTTTACCCTTTAGTATGGGTTCCCTTTCGATTAAAATTCATACATTAAAATTTATTTAGGGGTTACTTTCTTTAAAAGACTGCTCTACTCCTTTTGGAACCCCTCCCCCAAGATGTTGTACATTGAAAAGCTGTTCCACTTAGTCATGATATTCAGGCAAGGATCAGCACCTCTAGTCATAGTCCTGAATAGCTATAACAGAAATCAGACTCTTTAGGGAACTACTGAGATAAAGTAGACATCTATTATCTTGTTTTCTTAAAAGGAGAAGTTAATCAAGTAATACTATGGTACTTCCACACCAAGTTTGAACTGAATGTAGTGTTTCCCTTCTAAGTACAAAGTATGAAGTGCCTAGCTATGCATAAAGTCATAAATTTGCAGAATCTCAAAAGGAGCCATTCAAGAATGAAGAGTATGATTAGAGAGGTTTGTTTGACCCATTAAATAATACTGAAATTTCTTCCTAATAATTTACAGAAACCCAACATAAACATAGTTGATTTATATCACTGATTCTGAGATAAACTTTGTTTATCTATCAATAGACCGTATGACTTTTGTCCTTACAGTGAAGATTGGCTTTGGGGACTGATTTACTTAATTATTTGTTTGTTCATTTATTTCAAATACTTTTATTCTACTCTTCAGCCAAAGTGGCTTACAAATAATTAATTTGACGGTTCCCTGCCCTGAGGTTTACAATTTAAAAAGTTTTATGTGTGCTTTAAAACTGATGTATTAAAAAAAGTTTTTGAATTTACTGAACAAGCTTATATACCAGCTGGTTGTTATAATTAAAAGCATACTTCCTTGTGGTTATATAGACCTATCTGTTAGGAATCAGTATTCTTGTGGATATCTACACCCATATGTTAATACTAAGTGATATAGGCATTTGAGTCCTAATATTGTAGTTACAAGTGCCATACCATTGAACAAAAGGGGATTTATAAATATGAATAAATCTATAATTGGAGTGATTAACAAACAACTTTAGAGATGAATTAGCAAAACACTCAGCTTCTATCAGCTGTTCAGAATAAAGGCAATCTTTAGTTTTGCCACTGTAGCAGAAGCTGAAAAAACATTTTGAAGATTCATTTATGAAATTTTGTTTGTTAAGCACTCAAATAGATAGATAGATAGATAGATAGATAGATACATACATACATACATACATACATACATACATACAGGGCTTCAGCTTTGAGCCTTTTGTGTAGAAATGGAGCAGTCACTGAAATGCTTCTCAACACGTCAGTGTTGTCTGAGCTTCTGTGGGGATGGACAATCAATTTTGGTGCCTCCATATTTGAGTAGTTTTAAAAGTATGCAGACTCAGGCCACAAAGTATTACTTGTTAAGAACAATGTTATTAACTGACCTGATGGTGTAGTAAAGCAAGAGTTGAAATTGTATGGCCCTCCAGATGCTCTGCTGAACTTCCCACTGACTACTGGGATTTACAGTCCAACATTATATGGATGGCTGTATGAGTCCCACCCCTGGAGAGCACGTACTTAAGAGTGAGTGAGAGATTCTGTGCTTACCTCAGTTATGGTGGTTTGACAATGAGTGAAACTTGTGCACTATGTCATTTTGAGGGCATCCATGCTATACATTTTACAGCAGTGGTTCTCGACCTTCCTAATGCCGTGACCCTTTAATACAGTTCCTCATGTTGTGGTGACCCCCAACCATAAAATTATTTATTTATTATTTACAATGCCCCCCCCCCGGCAAAGGCCGCCTCGCCGGCCAGGAACAGCGGGAGGCGGGCAGGGAGGGAAAGAGGAGCCACACGTCTCCCCTGGGGAAAAACTCCAAGAACCCCCCGGGCTCTGCTT
Organism: Ctenosaura bakeri; assembly: GCA_948474755.1. Lineage (NCBI taxonomy): Eukaryota > Metazoa > Chordata > Lepidosauria > Squamata > Iguanidae > Ctenosaura > Ctenosaura bakeri. The sequence continues at coordinate 78,122 of CAOLHI010002379.1, read as the reverse complement.
TGCTCTCATTTCCGCTGGGGGAGCAGTGTGGGAAAACTTTCCAGAGTGTCAACCCTGTTGGGAGGGAGGAATCCCAGAGCTTTTGTCTTTTGCGCCGGGCGCAGCTCACCCCCCCAGAAAAATGCCATCTTGCAGCCCCCTGGCCCTTCCGCAGCGCCCCCCTCCATGGCGAGTGGGGCAATGGCCATGGCGAGGAGGGAGCCTGCCCCCCCGTGCTGCCGCCGCCCCCCCACGCAGGCCCGTCAGATGGGAGGTTCTCCCAGTAGCGGAGAAGGGGAGTGATTTCAGTCCCTTCTGAACAGGGGGCAGGAGGACACGAGTACATGGCTCACGCTTGCGCACCACCACTCCTGCTGTGGCGACGCTGTGGCCACACGCGCTCCCGCCAAAGGGGGCAGGCGGATGCGAGCGTGTGGCTCGCGCTTGTGCACCACCACTGAGGAGGGAATGGAGCCTAAGACCATCGGAAATACGTATTTTCTGATAGTGTTAGGCGACCCCTGTGAAAGGGTCGTGCAACCCTCAAAGGGGGTTGCGACCCACAGGTTGAGAAACCACCGTTTTACAGCATTATTTTGAGTGAGCTCCAAAATCCCACTGTATTTTGTTTGTTCTATGCTTGAAAGATCTCTATGTGTAATCAGTTTTTTAAAAGCCAAACAGGGAACAAGAAAGGAAGATGGGTGATCATATAGAAATGTCATTGGTGTGCTTTTAGTGAAGCTTTGATGCAGTGAAGATAGATATAGTTCCTCTTCATCTGTGAGTCTATAAATCCATTTTAAAAAAGTAGCAGTGTTGTTCTGTTGTAGCAAAAAAAAAAAAGTTTCTTGTATTTTGCAGGCTATCATTCTTCTCTGCCACCTTTGCATCTGCACAGATGTTGCTTAGTGTCATCCAGCAGAGCCGTCTTGAGTGGGTCAGGGGCCTTTTACATTCTGCTGGGGAGAGTTTGCATGACACTTTGCAGATAAATTGGCTCAGATCTGGTGCAACTTGAATGCTGTAGCTGATATAGGTCCTGCTTATCCCAGTTTAATGGATACATTTCTGTTTGTGTAGCCTGAGGATGTAGACAAGACACTTTGGTAGTTGAGAGCTACCACATGTACATTGGACCCTTGTCCTCCTTGGTTTATAAAAGCAGCCAGAGGGGGACTGGCTGTGTGAGTAGAGGGAGTAGTGAAAATCTCAGTGCAGCAGTGCAGAGTTCCATCTTGCTTAAAGGAAGCTGTGGTGAGGCTCCTACTTCTCTGAAAAGAAAAAAAACTAGATCCATTTCAGTCTAGTTTCAAGACATCTTTGGTTACCTTGGTAGATTGTCTACATAGGGAACTGGGCAGGGCTATGTGCCCCTGTTGATTCTGCTGGACCTTTCAGTGATTTATAGTATCGTCAACCATAGTATCCTGAGCTGCCTCTCTGGAATGGGACTTGGGGAAACAATTCTGCAGTGGTTTCAGTCCTTTTTGCAGGAGTGAATTCAGAAGGTGGTGTTGCAGGACTCCTGTTCAACCCCATGATCAATGGCCTTTGTCCCTCTTGCTATTTAGCATCTTCATGAAACTACTGAAGCGATTATCCAGAGATTAGATGTCACCAATATGCTGATGATATTTGACTCTCTTTCCTTTCTATCTAATTCTGAAGAAGCTGGCTCTTTACTAGAACACTGTCTGCTGTCAGTAACGGACTGAATGAGGGCAAACAATTGGAAACTTAATGTAGACAAAACAGAAGTGCCTCCTGGTCAGTCATAAGGCAGATCAGGGAACAGGGACTCTGCCTGTGTTGTATGAGTTTACACTCTCCCCTGAAATCTCAGGTACGCAGCTTGGGTGTACTTCTGGACTCAGATCTTAGCCTGGGTGGCCAGGTTTTGGCAGTGGACAAGAGTGCCTTTGCACAGCTAAAACTTGTGTCAGCTGTGCCTGTTTTGTTCAGATGTCAGATCTGGCTATGGTGACACCTGTCTTGACTATATCCCATTTGAATTACTGTAACACACTCCATATGAGGCTGTCTTTGGAAACTGTTTGGAAACTTCACTGAGTCCAAAATGCTGCAGACACGTTGCTGACCGGGGCAGGCTATAGGGATCCTATAACCTCCTACTGAAACAGCTCCACTGGCTGCTAATCCATTTGTAAGCAGAATTCAAGGTGTTGGCTATGACCTTTAAAGCCCTACGCAGCTTGGATCCAGACGGTTTGAAAAACCGTTTCTCACTGTATGAAATAGCCCATGCTCTAAGATCTGCACACAAAGGCTTTCTCTCAGTTGCACAACCATCCTGCCACTATCTGGGGAAGATGCAAGAAAGTAGTTTAGTTTTGCGGGAGGTGAAGTTTTAATAGAGCTAGTGTAGTGTAGTGGTTTGACCGTTGGACTACAGCTTTGGAGACCAAGCTGTAATTCCCTGCACAACTATGGAAACCCTTGGTTGACCTTGGGTGCATCACACACACTCCATCCCTAGAAAACCCCATGATAGGATTTTCTTAAGTTGAAAATGACTTGAAGGCAAACAGTAACAATAAAAACAGCAGCAGCAGCAAAGTTTTCAGTGGAGGAAGTTGTGTTTTATTTTATTATGTTTTAAGCATCTTTTAATGTTTTTAATTCATTTTAACTTGTCCATTTTTAAATAGAAATTTAGTTTAATTGTGTTTTAACATTTGTACTAAGAGGTTTTTAATTGCATTATGCTCTTAAAATGTTGTACATTCCATTGGATCCCCTTTTGGAAGAAAGGTGGGATATAAATTAAATTAAACAAACACATTTGTGGGTTAGAGCCTACCTTATCAAAGATTTAAATCATGGCTATATAGAGACATGAATTTTATCCCCACATGCATTTCTAAGGGGTTGAGAATATTTTCAATACATTAGTATTCCTCTGGCAACTTAAATGGAGCAACACTATTCACCTCCATTAATTGTTTTTAAATAGGTGCCATCTTATTGAGAGAGTCATCTGTGTCTGTTGTTATTGGTGTACTATTTAAAGACAAACTTCCTTGCCCTAATTCATGATTAACAACTTTCTTTCTATAGAAATTAGTTTATTTTATTTTATTTTTGATTTAAATGTAGATTTAAAACAATTGAACTTTCATTCTGTAAAGTGTCCTTGCCTCCCATAATCCCTAATCCCAGAGAGTTTTTCCAGTCTCAGCGGGAATTTGAATAGAATTAGGGAAATACAGATGTGAGTAGAGGTTCTTTTAATATCCTACAGGAGTTTCTACCTTGAACGTCAGGTTTCGCTCTCTTATATTTACTCTGTTGCAACACTTGAAAGAACAAAAACAAAACCGTTTTCCTTTTCATCGTCTAATTCCTGTGTTCCACAAAAAGCGTTTATGCTTACTCTTTGATTTTTTTTTTCTGCTCTTCAACCAGGACCTAGTAAACAAGTACTCAAAATAGCATGTAAATCACCTATTTTAAATGTGTTTGTTTAATGTTTCAGGTTTAAGATTATAAATTTATTTAAATATTGAAAAATTGAAAAATTCCAAACAGATGTGCATTTTCTTGTATATACCAAACTGTTATGCATAATGGACTACTTAACATTCATGACACTCAGTTGTGGTTGTGTACTGTTTGAGAACTATACCAAAAAGAAACTGGTTCAGAAATGCAAGTTTTCAACATGAGGATAAACTTCTTTTCTTCTCAGTCACCCATGGATATAATACTTGGCTGAGTTCCATACATCTGAAATTATTTCAGTTCTTGGAAGAGCAGACTGTAAATGTCCATCTTTCCATTTTAGAACTGTAATCAGATGAAGATTCTGTGGCTGAAACATTGCTGCCCATCATAGCCTCTTTAATTTTGTTTTATATCATACTGATTAAAATTCTGGAGAGCTAGAAAACTTGTACAGTGTTTTGTGACCTTGTACTTGGCCCAGTAAAATCATTATGCTAATATGGATTCTGAGTTTTTTAAAAAAATTATTTTTGGCCAGTGTTGAATTTTTGTCTTTTTGTTGTTAATGGTGATAAGTCATTTTAAAGGGCTTAGGTTTTAGGGCCTCATAAAACTCATCCTGTACAAAAGAACCTGGACTAATTCCTTTATTCCCCACGACACACACACATTATTACAGCAGAACACACAACATAGGTTGTAGTGTTACAGAAATTAAACCATGAACGTCCTGAATAAAAGTTTACATCTAGTTAATTCAAACATGAATCCCCTACTGTCAGTATTGCTCCGTTCAGCAAGACATAGGCCAGATGGAAGCAAGCATTCCCATTCTTAGAGACAGTAATATTTTTTCACACATTACAGTATTTGTTGGCTTAGCTTTTCTATTTGATATTCACTTGCAGATGAGATTAGGTTTTCTAACTACTGGTGATTAAGTGTATTACATGGTTGATCAGCTTTTTATGTAGAGGATTGTAGAGTCCATACACAGATGCAAAAGGCAGAATACAGCATAATTTCTTATACTCCATACCTTTGCAATCATGTTTCACACCAGGTACTTGTAACATCATTTGTCTGTTCAGTTCTGTAAGGGTACTGTCTGATAGTGCAGTGCTAGCCGTATCAGCAAAGCAGGGCCATTCTGAGAGAAAAGTGTGCTTTCTGCAAGGGGGTGAGGCATATTGGGCAAGCAGAAAAATAGTTAAAGAATAGTCCAAGGTGGAAGACTGATTACAGTACTTTGTATGCATACTTGCTTCCCTTGTGTATGGGAAAGCCCATGTACAAGTGTTCAAGATGTCCTTTGACCATGAGACTGAAGAGGAAACAAGTGGTGTACTACTTTAGCCTGAGACCTGGTGGGGGGAGCAATTTTGAGAATATAGAGCAGTGGTATCAAACTTAAATTCATCTTGGGCCACGTCAGCGTTATGGTTGCCCTCAAAGGGCCAGTTGTATCTGTAAAGACTATATAAATGTATCTACTCTTTTATCATATTAAATAATTGCCTCTGCATTTGATTATTGCTGGTTGTTAAATTGCCTTCCCTCTGCATCAGCTTTTCTTTTCTTCAACATTTTGGGGCTATTTGATCATAGTTTAGGGTCCCTATACCTCTGTAAAGAGACATAGAATTAGCCAGTATATCCAATATGTGCCACTTTCTGCGCCCCAAACCCTCTCTTGTGCCGTTTTCTGCCCCCCAGCCTCAGCAGCAGGAGAGGTGCAAGGGCCACATGAAGTGGCCTCGCGGGCCGGATTGGCCCAGAGGCCTTGTGTTTGACACATGTGATATAGAATGTGTTCTTGATAACAGCAAACAACTGCAATAATGTGGCTCTTTGGATAGTTTGTCTTTGCATATTTTTATCGCAGGGAAAAATGTAGTTTGAATAACATTTAAGATCTCTAAAGGAGTAAGACAAGGCTGCCCACTACCCCTCTGATCTTTATCACAGCCCTGGAAATTTTGTTTAAAAAGATAAGGGATGATCAGCATCTGAGAGGCTTGAAGATTAGGAAAAATGAACTAAAAATAAGAGCATTCATAGATAACATTGTTATTTTTTTAGAAGAACCCCAAGACTCAATGCAGAAATTGTTGGTAACACTTCAAGAATAAGCAAGGAAAAGACAACAATGCTAACAATGAATATGCAGAGAAAAGAGGAAGGAGAACTGAAAGAAATTTCTGGTTTCCAAATTGCAAAGAAAGTAAAATATTTAGGCATTATAATCACCAAGAAAAATGAAGATTTATTCAAAAACAATTATCAAAAAGTTTGGAAACAGATTAAAAATCTTAAATGATTAAAAATGATTTGATAAAATAGAACAAGCTCAACATTTCCCTGTTAGGAAGAACTCCCAAAGTTTTTGTTTTTATTTCAAAACCTGCCAATGATTGTAAATGAAAAACCCTTTCAGGAATGGAGGAAAGAAATTTCAAAATTTATTTGGGCTGGAAAAAAACCTAGAACCAGATAAAGACGCCCCAGGATACCAAAGAGAGAGGAGAAATGGGTTTCCCATTGTTGAAACTCTATTATACTACGCTTGCTACCTGGATAAAAGAATGGATTCAATTAGAGAAATCCACGTTGATGAAACTAGAAAAAGATGATATGAGATCTAGGTGGCATGGTTATCTGTGTTATAACAAAATTACTGTAAATCGTGATTTCAATAATCATTGTGTGCAAAAGCCACTGTTAAAGGTTTGACAGAAAACAAAACCAAAATATTATAGGGAACTCCCTAACTGAACGGCTCCGCAAAAGGCTTTTAAGATAAGCAGTACCAGAGAAGGCAAACTATTAAGTCATAAGGACTTAATTGTTTAGGAAAAGGACAAAGTAAGGATCAAGATGGCGGAAGAATTGAAGCAGATGGGACATGAACTGAATTGGTTCCTGATGAGACAGTTAAAAGAAAGATTCAGAATGGATCAAAAATTATTAGGATTTGAAAGAAATGATAATGAATTAGATCAAATTCTGAATGGGACCCACAAAAAATTAGTATAAATTGTTATTAGATAGAGATATGGAACAAGAAACTGTTAAAGATACAATGGTAAAATGGGCCCAAAATATGGGACATCAAATAGAACTTGAAAAGTGGTTGAGAGTTTGGAAAGAGGACATTAAAGTTTACTCCAGACTTAAATCTCAGAGAAAATTATTTTAATATGTTATACAGATGGTACATGACACCTGAGAAGTTGCAAAAAATTAGAAAAAAAGCAGTACAGTTTGTTGGAAATGTGAGGTAATGATCAGCACTCATTATCATATGCGCTTGATGTGTAAAATTGCAAAAAAAATCTAGAAAGAAATTAATGAGGCAATTCAAAAAAATAATCAAGCAAAACTTTGAAATGAAGCCGGAGCTGTATCTATTAAATATAGTGGGTCAAAATACAGTACTGAAAAGAAATAAAAAGATAATTCTTTATTTTGTGACAGCAGCTAGAATAACCTACTCTCAGCATTGAAAAGAGAAAAAAATAATAATCTTGGATGAATGAAAGTTAAAAAAATTTAGACATGATGGAGTCAGATAAACTTGCTGGAGTGTTAAAAAAATGACTCCACTCAGAAATTGGAAAGGGAATGGAGAGATGTCTTATCTTGGGTAAAGAGTAAATGGAAATAATAGTATAGTGTGGTATATGTATTTGGTATATGTTGGTATATGATATATGTGGAAAAATAGGTATAAGAGTAACCTCATATTTTAAAGAGAAATACTGTATATTTATATAAAATATATTGGGGCATATGTTGGAACAGAGTGGGTTAGGATTGAGGGAAACACAAAGTGGAAGTGTAGAGGGTGAGTATTAACAATAGTTGTGCATAAACATCTGATATGTAAAGAACTATCTTATTTTATCATATTTGGTTATTTTTTTGTTCATGTATTTGTTTTGTGTTTGTGTATTGGCTCTTTTTTTGTATAGTAATACTTTATTTAATAAATATATAATTTAAAAAAAAGATAAATGTAGTTTGACTATGTATCCAAGGTATGGTCCACATCTTGATAACTTAATGTTCTCAACACCTTCTGATTAATATGATCTCATCCTTATGTTTAACCTTGAACTCAGTTTGGAAGTAAAGGCTTTTTATGTCCCTTGTCTTTTCTAATCAGTCATGTCTTCTCATGATGCATCTAAAGTACAACTAATCATCTTGGCTTCTAGGGAGGGTTCAGGCAAGAGGTAATCTCCAGTGCCTCTGTAACTTCAACATTGGGGAGATGGCTATGGCTTCTTCTGTTGACAATGTCATTCTCAGGTTTTTGTAACACATTGGAACCATGGTGCCAAAGTGAGAACCCACAGCTTTCTCTCCAGGGCCCCATGGAGAAAAAGATCCAGAATGCAGTTTTCTTGATGTGCTTCTGAAGGACTCTTCAGTGCATTGAGATTCCAGGAATGATTCCCTAATCACCTGTCCCAAGATTTGATCTTGGAACTGGAAAGGGGATTAGTTGATATTAGATTTTAGATTCCTGGTTTTGGTTCATTAAGACCATTGAAAATTTGTGTCCTCTTCTACACACTTAAAATGGCCTTTGTTAGGACAATAGGATAAAAATTCTGACTGGGAAATTAGTACAGTTCTCTCTCCGTATTCATGGGTTTCACTTTCGTGAATTTGATTATTCGCGAGGTGCCCACTTGAACCTTCCCCGGTAATTGGCCCTTCCCCACGCTCCTTCCGCTGTTCCTGTGGGCACGTCCTGGGCAGGCAGCAGAAGGTTCAGGGTGGGCAATTGCCCGTTCTCCACGCTCCTTCCCCCTCTGCCCTTGCGGGCACACCCTTGGTGGGTGGCAGAAGCTGTGAGGTGAGCAACCACCCCTTCCTCATGCCCCTTCCAGTGTCTCCATCTGTGCTGGTGTGCCCTGGGCAGGCGGTAGAAGGTGCAGGGTGGGCAGTCGCTCCTTTCCTGGGCTCCTTCCACTGTCGCCGCCCATGCAAGTGCACCCTGGGTGGGCAGCAGAAGGTGCGGGGGGCGCAGGAGGGAGGCAATGGGGAACGAGCTCTTTCTCCGCTTGGCTGTCTTCTGCGCTTCCCCTACTTCCGCAATCGTGCGGGTGAGAGTGAGGAGAAAGGCAGTCGGGGAAGGTCTTTCCCTGCTTGTCTCTTTCTGCAACCTTTCCCACTTGTGCAATTGGGATCCCACAGGTGGGGGAGGGAGAAAGGCAACCGAGGAAGCTGGGGAGTTGGATTGGATGGCTCTTGTGATCTCCTCCAACTCTTATGATTCTGTGACCACTCCTGTCATCTTAGCATCTAAGAAAAAGGACTAGGTCCATGAATGTCCCTCAGGTAGTATACATTTCCTTTCATAGGAGCACATTCCAGTCAGTTGTATACTCAACCCAAATTGCCAGTACCCTAGCCAACAACACATTTTTCCTACCTGGATTAAATTTCAGTTTGTTTAATCTGAAGTCAAGACTTAGTTTGCTTAATCCTAAATCAAGCTGATTGGGGATATCCTCTGCTTCTCTAAAGTTAAAAGGAAAAATGGGATAAAAATGTGCACTGTCAGCATACTGGTGGTATGTAAAGTCCTATCGTTACCATTACTCTTCTGGCTTTCATATAGTCTTCAAAGAACATGGAAGATGAGAGAGATCCTCGTGGCAGTTTGCATAGAAAGGGTCATGAGATGGAGCCAATTATGGAATCATCTTTCAGAACAGTCTTTTTTATTAAAACATTTTCAGCCGAAGATAGTATAAGTGTGCTTGAGAACAATGAATATAGAATTTTTTCCTGATCTTTTTGCCTAAGCAGTGTCTGATGTTATGAGAGTTTGATTTATTATTCTGGTTTTTGGAATACGGCTTATATTGATAAATAAATTTTAATTTTAAACTGACAGAGAGAAGGAGCAAGAAAAGGAAGAACAGTTAATGGAAGACAAGAAAAGAAAGAAAGAGGATAAGAAAAAGAAAGAATCTACTCAGAAGGTAAGCTGGGTGTGTATTTCTTACATGAATGTAACAGGTTAACATGTTCGGACTGGATCCCAATATACCATGACTGAGATCATGTAAGCTTAATGTTCATACTTCTCTTCCATAATGACAGACACAGAAGTGACCTGATACTGTGGCAACCTGTGGTTTGAGTGTGGAGGGGGCCCGTCCTACCATTGCTGGTGAGATGCTCTCCCCTCTCAGACAAAGGGTTACCTGTATCTTGACACTCACACCCTGCAAGTAACTTAGGCTCCATCGTTATAAAGTAGTTTGGGAAAAATAAATTCCTTAGAAAATCTACATATACCTGGTGTAGATACTGGAAAGTTTTAGATCAGTTTCATATGGTTAACTTGATTAATTTCAGAGATGCTAACTCTAACCTGCTTAGATTGAGATAGTCGAACAGAACCTGGGAGAGAAGAGGAAAATAGAGAATCTTTATTAGTTTTTGATACCCTTCTTTCCCCAAAATGGGACTCAATATAAATATAAATTAATATAATACAATAATACAGTACAGTATAAATTAAAAGAAAATAGCTAAATCTAATCATGGTACAAAAATTTAAAAAGCAGTAAACCACCAATCCAATTAAGACATTACTTTTAAAACATTAATTTAAAACAATTAAAAACACATAAAATGCATGTTACATAAGGAGCAGACCCATTTTGTATCCTTCTGCCCCAACTAGTAAAAGGCTATGAGGTCCTGTTTAAACAGGAGGGCCTTTACCTGTTAGCAGAAATAGAGCAAAAACACAGCAGAGAGCAGATCAAGTAAGCCTCCCTTGAGAGAGTGCCTTGTAGCCTTGTAGCAGCCACAAAAAAGCATCTCTCCCTGAGGCCTTACCAGATGAGCCTCTGGAATGGGACAGAGAGAAAACCCTTCCTCATAGATCCAGGCTGGCTCATTTGGGGAGATATAGGCATTCAGATAGTCTTGCACAATCATTGTATTTCTGTCCTTCCTGTTGTAGCTGTGTTGCTTATACAAAAGAAGATAAAAGTTGAAACATCTGAGCATTTCGTTTCATTTTCATTACATTTCAGAAAAAATGGTCAATTAGCTAACATTTTAAATCAAAACAAAACAGGTGGACAGTGAAACCTTTCTACCTGATGACTGTTGGAGCATATATGTACTTAAAATGTACCGTTTAATATTGAGCAAATGGTGTCAGAGAATTTTGAACAGGGGCACATTAAAGGCATAGCCTATATCGAATGTTAACCTTTTGTGTTGTGCTTACAGTTTAATTGTTATATTCAAAAATAAAGCATCACCTTTGTCTGTTAAAATGGAGATAGGCAGATATAGGGAATTATCTGTCTGTCTATCACTACATCCTGCCTTTTCCCTAAATTTGGAACTCAAGGTGGCTATGTGCTTTCTGGTAAAACCTGATAACAACACACCTTGACTCTTCAAATCTGTACTGCCTGTTTCAGATTCTAGAAATTACAAATCCCATGGTTTCTGGCTACAGTGGAGTTTTGAATTTTTCTGCTGCTCTGTTTATTTCATGGTTTGTAATGGCTAATGAAAAGTCTGAAGGACTTGGAAGCTTGCTTAAAAACACGCACACAATATTTTGGTGGCCCAGTAAATATACTGCTCAATTTTATTTTTCACAACAACTCCTGTGTGTTTGTTATTCCTTTTCAGAGTACGGTCTTCCCTCCACATTCTTGAATTCAACCTTTACGAATTTGACTATTAGCAAGGTTTGCAAGTTCCTTCCCCCACCTTTTCCTTCCATTCTCTTATGTTTTGCCAGGTGCAGAGAAGAAAAGCAAGGGCCTGAACAAGAGGCAAGGAGATTGGGCTGGAGACATGCACGCACCTTCGTTCTCCCCTCTGGAGCTTCACCCTCATTCCCTTGCCTCTAGCCCCAGTGCTGAGAACTCATGCTGAGGCAAGGGGATGGGGGGAGGGGAAGGCTCGCACAAGCCTCCTTTCCCCCTCCAGAGCTTCCTTCTCTTATTCCATTGTCTTTAGCCCTGGCACTGAGACAATAGGCAAGAGAATAGGTGCCCTTCCTTATCTTCTCTGGAGCTCCCCACTCCCACTCCCATTCCCTTGCCTCTGGCCCCAGTGCACAAAAGACAAGGGAATGGGAGTGAGGAGCCTGAGAAGGGAATGGGAGAGGGATGGTGGGTGGGAGTTGTTAATGGTTTTTCAATTTTTGCAAGAGCTCTGCACCCCAAACCTTCAAAAAAGTGGAGAGGCCCCTTGGGTTAAAATAAAATTTGGGTTAAAATAAAAATGTTAAAATCTGTGAAGGATTTTTGGGGAGGTGTTTAACTTGTTCACCTGGTGAAATCAGGTGAAGCAGCAATCATCTTCCCTTATTATGTCCCCATGGAACATAATAATTGGCACCTCCACTTCAACTAAGAAACTCCTTGCACTTTGAAACTGTAAACAGGAAGAACACAAGATCTTCAGCTCTAATGAAAGTGAAGAAAACAACAACAGCAATAATAATACTAGAATGACATTCTTGCCTTCTATCTCCCTTTATGAAACTTGTGGGAATTACAGGCATACCTCAATTAACAATGTAGATGTGTTCCTGGGCTTTACTTCTTTAACAGAATCTTTGCTACCAGAAGTAGAAATAACATAGAAAGATTAGGGATAGGTTCCAACACCACAAAAGAGAATAGCAGTTAATATGCTTCAGCAGACGTGTTATTCAGAACTAACAGTATAAGTAAATAAGAAGGATGCCTAAAGTAGTTCTTGTAGAGTCTTGTAATCTGGTTTCCTGATATTATAAAAAGACAAAAACTAATTTAGATAAAGATTTTATCTAGTCTGTCATCCTGCTGTCAGCTGTAGCTATACTGAAGCTTTACTAGGAAGTCTACAAGCAGAGCATGAAGGCATCAGCCTTCTCTCCTCATTTACTCCCCATCAGTAATTTTCAGAGGCAAACCTTGCTGCTAAGAAGTTCCATTGAAATGTTGACAGTTATCCTATATGGGTTTGTCTAAAGACACATGTAAATGAATAGCTGTCAATACAGGTTATGACAGTGAATTCCATGGTATGTGTTGTGCAAGGGGTTTTCTTTTATTTGTCTTGAATCTATTACCAGTCAGTTTCAGTGGATGATTCTCAAGTATTGGTGTTATAGAGTTAAACGCTTTCTCTACATAATCCATAAATTTATAAACACCTAGCATTTATTTTAGCAAGTGCTTCTCAGCTTTGTAAATGTTAGCTTAGGAGAAGAAGCTCCACCATTATAGCCTTACGTTTACCAGCTATTGCAGCAGGTCTTCTAATGTGCAGTGGTGTACCATTTTCTTCATTTTTTAATGTTATAAATGCTTCTAGGTATTTACAAGAATACTTGAAATAAGCCATCACATGAAAATAAAATTTAAACAGTACTGAAACTATACAAACACGAACCCTTTCTGTAATTCAGAAGAAGTTGGGGACCAAACACAACTCCAGAGAGAGTGTGTGTTAAGTAAGGAGAACATTCTTTCCTATATGTTCAACAAGCAGGCCTCTGTATCTGGTGGGTGTCTGCTTATTTTAATAAATGGGAAGATTCATTCTGAGACACATGGTTCCACAGATAACCAGGCTCCTGCCCAGGAATGTGCAAATTAACAGTTCCAAGCATGGTTTTCTGCCTTTGGGACTCCAGGTTCTAGATGAACAATGCAAAGTGCCAGCAACAGCAACAAAATCAGAAGTGGCTGAAGTACACTGCTGCTTTTGCAAAACAGGTATTTTTGATGTTAAATAGAGCACGGCACCCCTTCAGTATATTTAAATAGTGAATTGGCACTTCTGGAGGCTTCTAGGAAAAGGAATTCATTTTGAATTTTGACCAGAAAATGGCAGGTGTTGTGACTAGGGGGCACTGAAGACTGCAAAAATAGCCAAGTGAGGACACTGCATGTAGTTCTGGGGCTGTGTTCTGGAGTGTGTCCTAGCCTATTTGGAGCTTCAGAGGTTAAAACAAATACCTTGAACCCATTAACAGTAGGCAGGCAGTGCAGATCTTTCATCTTGTGAATGATGTGATCAGAATACTATGGTCTGGTTAGCAGCCTTACTGCAATATCTTGCACCAGTTGAAGCTTCTTAGATTGCAGACATCAGCATAGATGCATACAACAGCAATATGCTTAGACTACTGTAATGTTCTGTACATTGGGCCACCTATGAGGAGTACTCAGAAGCTTGAACTGGTGCAAGATGCTTCAGGAATGTTGATACCAGTACACAGTATACATCAGCTGATACGATGGCAACAAGAACAGAAGAATGCTCTGTGTGTGTGTGTGTGTGTGCGCGCATATATGCTTTTTTTGTATGACAGATTTGGTTAAATTGTTGTAAACAATACATTCACATTGTGCTTTCATTGTGGACTGGCTCAGCATGTTCTTTTAAAATGGAGTTGAAAACATGGCACATGATGATCTTGAGATGGTGCATTCCATTTTATTATATGGAAGAACTGATGACTAAAATGTCCAGTTTCCCAGCATGTAGACTCTATATGCTCTTACTTAGTGATATATTTGATTATGTTATAACTAGACATTTTAAATAGTGATTAATTCATGGATCTCAAAACCAGCAACATCTGATTCAGTTTCACTTCACATTCATTTGTGTCTGAAGCTATCAGTCAGATTCTTTTTTTGTGCCAATCAAACCTCAGTAGGTGATATGGTATATGTGGACCATCCTATATTTTAGTTATTGTAGAAGAATTTATAAAGTGACTTGACAGTGATGATTTGCATGTGTGATACTTACTTATTTTTTACATGTAGCATTTTGATTACTTTCACACGACCTGTGATCATACTGCAGCTTTCCCTCTACTTTCCACCTCAAGGCATAAATAAGAGAAAAGGTGTTACTATAGTGCTTGGGACTTATCGTGTCTTAAAACAAAAGTTTGGAACTTTCAATAGAATTTTAAAATGCCCTGACAAAGTGAATGCTGTAAGGGGAGGAAAACGTAAGTAGCATGGGGAAATGCATGAAAATAGTCAACATTTAGATTTTCACATTATATTCTCTAAATCAGGTCAGCCAACATAATGTGTGTCAGATATTTTAGACTACAGCTCTCATAATCTTTGGTTGTTGAGCATGCTGACTGGGGCTTAAAGGAGTTGTAACCTCATTTTTTTGCTAGCTTGTACTTTTAAAAAAATTTAATTTGAGTTTTTTAAAAAGAAAGGGGAGAAAAAGAGGGAAAGAAGTAGAAATGTAAAATTTCTAGAAATCTTGAAGCCATGGGAAAAAATGATTGCATTAGGGGGAAAAAATATTTTCCTCCTCCAGTCATCCATATTGCCAAGCTAATAAATCACTCCTTCCTATAAAAAGAATAGGAAACTAAGACCAGAAATTGCAAAGATGTAAGATACTATACATACTCTTACATGAAAGTCTACCTACTACATAGTTTTTAAGAATAATGTTGAAGCAGGATAAACATGCGAGCACTTTGTCTTAAATATTTTATTCATCGTTCTGTGAAAATAGTCAATAATTCACCTACTTTTTCCCTATTTTATGGGAAAGGAAAGATTGTAGGGAAAGGGAAAGTTGGCCACTAGTTAAATTCCACATCACAAGAATATAATCTTAAAAAAAGGTCTACAAATGCCAAAGTTGTTTCTTTTTTAATTATTTTTTATTAATAAAATACATAAATATTTAAAATATAGCAAGATTAATAGTACATAAAGATAACATAGGTTATATTGAATACCAAAAATTCACAAATTTCTTCTTGTGCAAATTTTTTTCCTCTCCAACAGTATAGCAAAAGAAAAATCTTCTAAAGTTACATTAAGAGAAGTTACATTGATTAAAAGAAGAACCAAAAAAAACTAACAAAAAAGAAAAAGCATTAACAGAACAGCATTATATTTGCATGTAACTTGACTTCCTTTTGTTAGAACTTAACCTCAACATGGAAAATTCAGAGAGAAAAAAACCAGCCTGTAACTTAAACTTCTTTTTAATGTATTTTTTTTCTTTATCTTCTCTGTACTAATTGGGCACATTCTTCCTAGATAGATAGATACACGTACAGACATACATATATATCTATATATATCTATATCTATATATATAATAAATATATATTTATATTTGTTTATCTATTCAGTTAGCCACCTACATGCTTATGCATGTTTGCTCCTGCTCTCCAAGCAAGGTTACAGTTTACTGGAATTTCTAAATCACAACAAATTATTATCTACAATGTGGATTAATATGATTCTCCTTGCAATATTCTTCCTAATCTATATTTCAGCATGTTTAATTTATTCAGTCATTACATTACTCCATTTTTGACGGAGGAATTACGTTACTTGATCCCATTCCGTCAATATCTTGTCCAGTTTCACTTTAATTTTGTGGATGATCATTTTCTTTCATTTCCAATATTTTAGACATCCATTGTTCAAGTGTGGGGATTTCTGTTGATTTCCAAGATTTTGCCAACAATATTCTAGCAGTAGTAACTAAATATAAGAGGATCCTCCAATATTTTTTAGAGATTATTGGATATATATTATAAATCATATTTAGCAAGAACCATTCCGGCTAGAACGAGATCTGAATACCAGATATCTCAGTTATGGTTATATGTAACTGCATCCAAAATGTATGAGTTTTTCGACAGCTTCACCACATACGTAAGAAAGTTCCCAATCTCTCTTGGCATTTCCAACATTTAATCTGGTTTGTGTTGTGCATTTTGTCTAATTTGACTGGTGTTAAATACCATTTATAAAATCTTGACGTAATTTTCTTTAAGTTCCTCACATAGCATAAATCTATGAGACCGTTTCCAAGGTGTTACCCAATGTTCTAGTTCAGTTTGTTGATGTAGACTATTAGCCCAGGATACCATAGTGTCCTTCACCATTTCCTCTTCTAATTGATAATTTAGTAAAAATTATATAGCCTAATATGATTTGTGTGAGCAAATATGATCTTGTCTGATTCATTGGGAGTTGTACTCAGGTTGAAACCTTCCAATCTTAAATCTATCATATCTTTCGGATAGTTGTCAGTAGGAGAACCAGGATAGATGGAAACCCATTTGATCCAGTTTTTCTCTGGTGTGAGTGAGTCATTAAATTCTAGCAAATCTTGATATGATAACCATTTATCTTGGATGTTTGCCCATCTTCCAAAAAATGCTTCCTGGAGCGATATCCAAGAAGGGATTCTGTTGCAGATTTTTTTCCTTATATACATCCAGATTCTCAGTAATGACCCCCGTATGAAATAGTTAGAGAATTCACTGTCTACTTTTGTGCCAAAGATATTTCTGAATTGCTATGTTGTTATGTATGCTACAAAAATGGGGTAACCACTGAACACATCAACACACATATAACACAGAGTACATTATCTGTATTACATTTCCAACTTGTAATTAAAGCAGACAGTGTCTTTCTAAAGATGTATCATGGTGTCCTGTATGCATTCAAAAGCATCATTTTTTGCTGAGCCATACATAATTTTAAATTTAGATAAATTTTAGATATTATAGCTAGGGAAGTTTTCCATAGTAGAGTCTACGTTGACATTCCAGTAGTTTCATTAACGTCAAATTTAGTCATTTGAAACAAACATTTACAAACAAAACTTGTTGGGGATAAGATTACTGCTTCCAGCAAATCAAAAGTAGCAGAAGCATACAGAGCTGATGATCCATGTATAGACTTTAGAAAGTGTTGCCATTGTAAAAGTTGCCGTGGTACACACATGAACTTTAAGCAGACTGCAGCATTGAAAATGACAACAGTTCTTTATCTGAAACAGTGAATTGAGCCAAATTAGAAATTCCACTCAACCCACTTTTCAGTAGAAATATCTCACAGTCTTTAGTTCAGGATTATCTCACAGTTAGTGTAGCATTACCACCAAATGACAGATGATCAAATTGTAATAGATAAATCATAGTTCATGCCACCCCCTGGCAGCAGAAATCAAAGAAGGCAACATCCCTCTCAAGACATTAGGCAGTCCATCCAAAACAAAAAAAGATTTAAAATCGATTAATTCCAAGATCACCCAAAGAGATGTATTTGAATTGTGCTGTTGTACTTGCCAATTGTTTGTTCAAATCAAGGGATAAGCTGATGATGCAACTGAAAGTGAAAAATGAAACCTTCCTTCACAAAGGACTGTTGCATCCTTTTAAGTAAGAAAACTGATGAAGATCCCCATATACATTTCCTATGGTATGGTATTAATTTCTTAAAATGAACCCGAGGAATATACAATAAGATACACTTCAGGGAACTTACAGTATCTGCAGTAGAACACTAATTTTATTAAGGTTTCCTCAGATTTAATTGGTTTCGATCTATCCAGATCAAGAAATGTTTCAATGAGCCATGAAGACAACTTAAATTTCATCATTTGAATAATATCTCAAGGAACTAATATGCTTAAATATCTTAATAGCTTCTAGACACAACCAGAATTGCTGATTGGCGCACAATGGACAAACATAATCTCAGATTTAGGTCAGCTAAGGGCCCCAAAGATAACTGATTATTTTTATCATCTTTAAAAGGAAATATAAGTAATGAAAGGTTGTCAGTATATAACATTATATTCATGCATTTGCCATGTGAAAACATAATTTCTGGGTTTTGCCTAATTGCAAATGCAAAGGGCCCCAAACATAATATTGAGGGGGAAAGAAGACGTTCCTGTTATTTACTTCCTTTTAGGTGAAAAAAGTTGGAATGTACCACTTTTGTGACTACTCTCTGAACCTAGTAGAGAGATGGGAAAAAATGAATCTTTCAAAAATTCTGATGCAAAACCAAATTCCTTTCAGGGCTTAAATATAAATGGCAAGTTAATATTGTTAAAAACCGTTTCAGCTTAAAGCAAAAAAATAGCAAGCAGACTCAATTTTTGTGTTATTTAAAGCAGTCAAATTTATAAGTAATCTTCAGTTATCAATTCACTGCATGTGATGAATAAAACCTGTTCAGACTAGGTGGATTAACATTGTTCCTATACTTTGTAGCTTGTTTGCCGGTACTGCAATGAGTATTTTAACATCAACACTTACTAATAAATTAATAAGTTAAATTAATAATTAATAAATCAATAATATTTATTAATTAATAAAGAGATGGGTCTATAGTTTGCACCAACTATTATGTTTTCCTAGTTTAGGAATAACAGAAATAAAAGCTTCATAAAGTAAGTAGGAATGGGGATGTTTTATGCTATTCACTAGAAAAATCATCTGGTGTCAGGAATTTGTCATTTCTTTTTAGATTCGTAATGGTTATAATTGTTTTCATGCACAAGGAAACTGCATTCTTTTATGTTGTGGATCCAATTGTTACAGAGTTATACTTAAGAAAAAATATTTTAATCCGTATCATTAGCTTGTATTTAAAAATCCTATAAATGTTTTCTTTTTTAAATAACTGAGGGGGTCAGTTTATTTATTTGTTTTTTAGTTCAGATTTATTTGATAGACAGATTTCAGGTTTTAGCAGTGAGATTTCAATAAACTGTATATGTTTCTTCATCCTGTGGACATTATAAATTTCACAGCGTTTTCTTACACAAGGAATATTCAGGTATTTTTGCCAGTTCCTTCCTCTGAAATATAGCCTACAGCACCTGTTATTTGTTGACAGTTTCCCACCCAATTACTATCCAGGGTGGAGCTGCTTAACTTCCAAGATAAGACAGAATCTGGTGCCTTTAGGGTTTTTAAGATTGTTCTATAATCTATTAGTACTGGATCCTTTGAAAATGTAACAGTGCAGAATTACTTGTGATAATCAGTGAAAAAGAAGAGTGGTGTGGTCTGCAGGGAAGTTTACTTGCTGTTTTTCTTATTTACAGTTAAAGCAATTGTTCTTGAGATTTATTTCCTTCGATTTAAGTCAGTTTCTTCATAGACCTACTTGCAAAATAGTAATATTAAGCATTTGTAAGGGAAGGAAAAGATAGTGTTTCTTATACTAGTAGAAGTACTGAATGAGTTACTTGACTAGCATTTTAATATATGCATATGTCTGAACAGGTCAGCTTTCAACATATGAATTATCTCATCTTTAAAACATGTTTAATTGACACAACTGTACTTATACTTTATTTATACTTATCATTTAATTTACAGGTCACAGATCAAAAAACCAAAGGTAAGGGGCTTTTCATTTTTCTGAAAGTATAACTTATCTTGCTTTTTGAGTAGACCTTTCCTTTTCTTTTAACAGAAATACCTTTGTTGGGTGAAAAGATAAAAGATAAAACTAATTCTTGCATTGTGTAGGGTAGGAGATGTAGAGTAGAACATGGAGTAATTGTTTTTATTTTTAGAAAATATAGGACAAATGTATTGTATTGCCTTGCCCTAATCCTGGTCCTTAGTATCTGGCAAAGAACATCTAATAAGAAAGTCTTGGAAGAGGCATACCTCATTCACTATTTCAGATGCAATACTACAAGTTCATTTTGTGCTGGCAAATGGCCTATTTTTAATTGAATGACTGAGTCACTTGTTTGTATTGGGTGGAGTTATGGTTCCTTTCCATGCTCCTCAACACCGATTATTTTCTCTTTAAAAAAAGAAGTCTTTGGAAATTAATGGAATCTGTTTTCTGGTTAATAGGAAAAAAACACAATGGAAAATTAGAATATGTGGTTTAAAGCAGGGACAGTGCATGCATGGCTCTACAAATATTGTTGGACTACAGTCCCTGTCTACTTTACCTAATGATAGTACTGGTGGGAGCTACAGGCTGGCAACATTACAGGCCCATACATTCTCTGGGATTTAAATTGTACTCCTGTGCTTGGTAGCTGTATGGTTAGAAAACTCTTGAGTGCCATACTTCTTCAGGAATGAAAATCCAACGCACGCATATATTTGTGCATGCTCTTGTCCTGTACTATAACTACAATTTTTAAAAAATGGCTTGTTCTTTTGTGTTACATATTTTCACATTAAGCAAATTTTGTAACTGAGGTATCCCTGAGAATTCAAAAAAAAAAGCGTAGAACAGTTTGCTCTCTTAGACTTGTCCACATACCCAGAAATTCATAGATTTTAATTTGGCTTTGAATGATATATTTATTTGCAGTCTCCACAAATTCCCATTCCAGTGTCCTTTGAAATGTAGAAATATTTCAGGGACTGGGGTTTAAAGAACCCAGTCTTTCACTTTATACTAAATTTCTGATAAAGTAAGCAGCAGCTTAAGTCCTTTTGAGTATTATAATTCATGTGTCATTTCCAGTCACTTTTGTGAGAGTATGTGAACATGCATGAGAGCTAATACATTAAAATATAATCTTGACAAGAAAGAGATGCCCTTAATTGATAGATGAGCTGGCCCAAGAATTGGAATATTTCTATGTGAGAGAGTGCTCACTTTGAAAACATAGAGTTTGTAGTTCAAGTAGAGATATGAAGGCTTGAGGAAACATTAATGAACACAGAAGAAGAATTTCCAACAAAATATTTTATCTTTTTAATTTAGTGAAATGTTTTTAAAGTTCTTGATCAAATTCCAGGAACAACATCAAATGGAAATATGTACATTTCGGCTTGATAAGCGAAGAAATAGTAAATTTAATTCAGTTCCTCTAAATGTCTTTTCTTCTAGAAAGCACTCCAGAAAAAATCGTTGTTTTCCATGGCTTCAGAATTTCCAAAAATTTTACATCACTGATTGGGAGCATGTTACAGCTTTGATAAAACAATTGCATTCATTCTGTGTTTCTAGGCCCACTTGAAAGAGCTTGTTTAGAACTTTAAAACACTTACAGGAAGCTTTATTGTTCAGAGCTACTGCCATCCAAAAGACTGCTTCCTCCCGCATTCAGCTTTCTCCTCTTTTAAGTTCAGTTAAAGAGGCCCTCCTCTCAATTACAAAATTGTGTAAAGCAGGTGGCTCTTCTCTTGCTGCACATAGACTTTGGAACCTAAACATTCCCTTTTCAGGAAGATTCACTTTGTTGTGTATCTTCAAGTCATTTCTGACAAATGGCAATTTTATCATATTCTTTTTTTCTGGGACTGAGAGTATGTGATTCTCCCGAGGTCACCCAGTGGGTTTCCACGGCCAAGCAGAGAACTGAACACTCTCTCCATGGTCATAGTCAAACAGTCAAACCACTATACCACACTGTCTCTCAAGATTCACTTTATCCTCTGCTTATTGTTCTTTCTCTGCAGTGTTAAAATCTATGCTTCTCTCTTCAGGGGCTTTTTATTAGGGTTTTATGATACTTTATTGCTGCTACTATAACTCCCCCCCCCATTGCTCTGTTTGATGACTGTGGCTTTTGAGGGTGCTATATATATTCTATATGTATTCTAAGCAGGCTATGCATATTCTAAATAAATAATTTCCATCATGGAGTTACTGGTGGCCCTCCACATATGCAGGGTTGACTTTCACAAATTTGATTATTTGCAAGTTTCTTCAACTCCTGACGCCACACGTCAGGTGCTTTTTTTCTGAGGGAACCTTCCCTCTTAGTGGCTCCAATTCGGCTGCTCAGCCCTTTAAAAACCTGCCTCTAGTCCTCCTCTTCCTCCACCAGCCACTGCCTTGCCAGCTAAGGACAGCTTGCAGCCCAGTTTCTCAACATCATAAACCCTCTCCTAATGTCTCCCCCATACACCCAAGGAAGGAGATGGGGAGAGAGGAAGTGTCAGGCTACCATGCCAGCTCACCCCTGACCTAGTTTGGACTCTGGGTGCCAGTTTTCCCCACTGTGCCTCAGCCCCTTTCCCACACTCACACATTTTGACATTTGCAATTTTTCAACTTTTGCAAGGGTTCTGTGCCCCTAACTGTAGTGAGTGTACAGGGCCCAACTTATGTGAATTCTACATACATCATTTTTTTTCTTTCAAAGTCTCCTCTGTCAATTTGTTTCCTGTTTTGTCCAGATGGAGTTCTGCACAGTCTATCTGGAATTTTAACTTCATGAACAATATGTATGTGCTTGGCCAATCCTATCTCCACATCACTTATATCTACATTAAATAGCATGAATCCTGATTGATTGGTTGCATTTGCAACCTACCTTTCCACTTTAACAAAGCATTCAACAAGACTCACCAACATCATTAAAACAAATTAAAATAAGTTAGAGTGTTAAATCATTAAAATTACAATATTCATGACAATAGAAATAAATTGCCATAATAAAACAGTTTAAAGGGCAATATGAAAAGTTGTGCCTTCATTCCCTCTCTAAAAGCAGTGAGAATTGGAACTGCTGGGAAATCACACAAATGGCTTTTGGAGCTGGTGCAAAAACTTTCTCTGAAACATTCTGGAGCTCAATGATCTTTGATGGAACCTTATCTTCCACAGTAAGCATGGCTATATGTACCTCAGATAAATCACTGTAGTTACTTTGTATCTCCCATGTTGGTAGCATATCTGTGAATCTTCTTTTCATTGGCTAACCTCATTGTTTTTCCTCAGTATTCAAATATTGTTCCTTTCTACATTTTCTTAGTTTTGTTGTTCATTACATCACCAGAGTTTCTGTTGTTCAGTAATTTTTTGTCATATCTTTTAACTCACGTACGTTGTCTGAATGGCTTTGAAGTCTTTATTTAGATTGTGTTCCTCTTGTGGAAGATAAATTGCTCCTCCAGATGGACACTCTGGATGGTCATATTGTCTGGGGGAGGCTAACAGTTGACATTTTTCAAAGCAAGATCTTAAGACCAAGCAGCTCAGCCTAAGGATGACCACTTGGGAAGAGATCTTCAGCTCAACTGATTTGGTCACTAAAAACCCAGCTTTGAGTTGGCTGTTAAAGAAGAAGACATAGAGATAAAATATGTCTTGCAGGCTTCCTTGGCCCTGTTTTTTGTACTGGTAATTTCATTCTTACCGGTTTTGACTAATGTGTCTTGAAGTGTTAGGCACTCATGACAGTGGGCTGATCCAGGTCCTCCTGCCACTATGTGCTTCATTGTAGCATGAACATCTGTCCCTCTGTGAAAATCTTTAGAGGCCACAGTCCAGAAAAAGATTTCTTCTAAGCAGATTACTTCGCTCCCCTGAGAAAAATTTAAAGAAGATTAAATGAAGAAGAAAGTTTCAGTACCTGTTGTCCTTCTATGTGTGATGGCTTCAATGTGATGGCGAAGTATAACCATCCCCTTGACATCAAGCAGTCATAGTGCCAGTCTTCTGATGTCAGTAAATTTGCATGTGCTGGGGTCTGATGGAAAGAAGGGAGAACAAATTGGACAACTTCTCTCAGCTTCAGCTCTTGGGAATCAACAGGAAATGTCAGAACCCATTACTCATGGTTTTCTGGAGGTCTTTTGTGTTGGTTCCTGTCCATGAGAGAAACACAGAATACCTTTCTGCATAGAGGTGATTCTCTGATTAGTTACACTGTGTCAGAACTGAAGGGAGATAGGGAGTGTTTGTGTACTCAGTGAGCTCAAGACTCTTAGTGCCAAGGACAGCATTTGTCACCTCTTCATTTTCTTGGCTGTGCTACATAATATTTTCCATATTCATTCTGTTTGGACCATTCCTGTTGTCTGTGATACCAGTGGGAATATGATTGGAAAGATCCCCCACGTCATAGGTATTCAAGTATTCTAGAATTTTTGAAGATGCTTAATCAAGCATTCTTCTGAATACAACTCTCTACACATAGAAATGGTGTATTTTATATCCCATTATACTTGTAACCATCCAGCTGACCCGACAGGAGCAATCTTGCAGATACTCTGAGCTTGGGCAATAACTCATGAGCAGATTTTGGTGGATTTCATACTTTGTCACGTAGTTCATTGTTGAGATTGTACAACTGTAGAGCTCACCACTTCAGAGACCAGCAACAAAAGCAATTTGTATTGCAGCAGAGTAACGCAAGGACAATCTCCTAAGGATGCTTTTTTATTTATTTATTTATTGAGAGAACCACCTTTTCTACATGTTTCCCACTCATTCTGTTGACAAAAATAATAGGAAAGTTCAGGAGGGTTGGACAAATTGCATATTGCTGGCTCCTTGGTGGTTTGCAGTCATACTCTGACTACACTGGGCTCAGTTTTGGTTGCCATGACAGGCAGATCTCTCTCATGCATCTGGCAGGATTCATCACCAAAACTTAGAGACTTAATGCATGGCAGTAGGGAGAATTCAGCCACTTCACAGCAACTTTTGATTATATTGAGAATTATAAAGAAACTGTCTACCAATAAGTCTTACAGTGCCATGCAGTTTTGCTTCTAAATCTTTTTAAATGACTCGAGTATCTGTTGATATCATTTCTAGGGTCCATGTTTTTGACTACTTGTTATGCTGATTCTAACCCTGGCCTTCAGAGTTAGTAGTCCAGCACACAAACCACTACACCACACTTGGCTCTCTCTATCTCACATTATAGATTGGATATAAGAATGTGGGCTGATGCATACTTCAGCCATGCAGTCATGATACTGATTTTGGTCTGACATGGATCCTGCATCCTAGTGAGTGAATTAGCCACTCAGTGATATGTGTGATTTCACAGATATCATGAAGAAGAACAGGATGCTTACCTGTAACTGTGGTTCTTCGAATGTTCATCTGGGAATTTTTACAACCCTTCCCTGTGTTCTAAATCTCCTTGCTTCACAGCAGACTCAGAACTGAGGAGATTTAGTCGAGGTACTTATAGACATACAACTTGGAGGCAGGGGGTTGGTAGGGCTCCCACAAAAGATCTCCCAGCTCTGGAATGTTCCAGAGAGTATTTGTGCAGGTGCCAAAATACATTTGTGTGAATTCACAGATGACCTCTTGAACAATGACATTATAGGTAAGCCACCCATTTGTCCCAGGGAGCAGAGTGGATTCCACAACCTGGAAGCAATATGAAAACAAACAAAATCCTTCTTACATGTAGACATCTGAAGGGAATGATACTCTGGTGAGGGTCATTCTTGAGTGTCCACAGTGTCTGGACAAATTGATAACTTGAGTAGTGGTTCCTCAGACAGCCAGGCTCCAGGGCATTTAAGGCTTTAAAGCTGAAATCAACATTTCAAGTTCAGATCTTTAGAGGAAATCACACTAGCCCTTGTGAAAATTATATCTCATTTCATCTTGCTGATATTTACAGTCTATAAGAGACTTCATCCTCCATTTTCCTTGTCCCTTGGTGAAAAACTTTGTGCTGGTTCACATTGTTTGATTACTCAGCCCTTTCATATCTCGCATCTGAATCTGTGCGCTGTTGAATAGTCCAAAATGTACTAAACAAATTTAACATTATTTTAAAAATTAAGAAGTAACCAATTTAATATCTGAAACAGATTTTAAAAATTAAAAGTCTGTGGAAGTTTGGGAAAAACTATTAGATCCTCTCACAATCTTTAGTAAAAAGCCATATTTTAACCTGCTGTTGGAATGAAACCAGCAGTCCCACAAGTTAGTTCCCCAAGGGGAGAGCATTCCAAAAGCAGGATGCCACAGTACAGAAGGTGCTCTCAGATAATATATTGCTCCCACTGATAGGACATCGAGAAAGGGCCCTTCAGCAGGCCTCAGTCCTTGGAACATGTACAGGGGGGAGAGGAAGTCCTTCAGGTACTGAGGTCACAAGCCTTAGCAGATAGTGCAGTTCCTTTAAAACCAGTATAATTTCTTTTAAAAAACTAATGTGAATAATTTGTTCATTTTTCATCTCAAATTGTCTCTTCTATAGTAATTAATCCTGCTTTGTTACATAGTAGTCCTTAGAACTATTTGGCAGAATTATTTGCTTCTGTTACACTGAAAGACATTTCTGTTCTTTCTAAACCTATTGAAATTTGTTTCTCAAGAAGAAATTTTGCCAGTAGAAGTTTGTCAGATCTCTATTTGTCCTTCCTTATGATCTGAGTATAATAGATTTTTTGTCATAGTTGCCTGGTATTAATGGATATGTGAGCTCTTCTCTGACACATACACGTTTTCTTTTGTTTTCAACTTTATGCTATGCTGTCAGAGAAGAGAAATAGTTCAAATATGTTTTGATCAGTCCAGCGTTTCAGTAGCTTTCTGAACTTTACATGCTTCTCCTTTTCTGTCTTGATCGGGTAGAGTCTCTATGAATTATACACCTTTAGGCATAAATCCAGTTGCTTGACTCAACTAAAGTAGGCCGTTTGAGTCAATGGAACATACATGTGGCGACTTCCTAAATTCCCAGTGACTGAATGGATATACTATGATTGGGGCTAGCAATTAGATTTAGTCCTGGGGTTTTAGATGTTTCTAGAAGTATAAGTTCTTTTCTTGATGTGGAAATTTCCCTTTAATAAATTTTGATTACCTTTTGAATCTTTTTGAGAAGAATGATTGCCTTTTTCTTCATTCTTCTAATATATTTAAAGTCTAAATGCTTTTCAAAGGACGACCTCAACATAATCTTGTAAAAAAGTCACCCTTCAATACTGAAAGCAGTTCAGAACACAAACTTTTGTTTTTTATTGTAGTGCCCGAAGCGACGAAACCAAGTTTAAGCCAACCAGTGACCGCCAGCCCAATTGGCAGCTCTCCATCGCCACCTGTCAGTGGTGGCAACAATGCCAAAAGGGTGGCAGTGCCGAACGGTCAACCGCCAAGCGCCGCCCGCTACATGCCTCGGGAGGTGCCGCCGCGATTCCGTTGCCAGCAGGACCACAAAGTGTTACTGAAACGTGGGCAGCCCCCTCCGCCATCCTGTATGCTCCTTGGGAGTGGAGTAGGGCTGTCTCCTTCTCCAGCACCTGGAGCAAATTCAAACAACGCACAACCAGTACCAGGAGTGTTGCTACCGTGTGATAGTGGGACTGCAACAGGTACGAAACCTTTTTTCCCCCTCCGCTTTTTGATTTTCGTCTGGGTTTTCACTTTTATGCTACATCATCATTATAGACTTGTCTTATTTAGTAATAGCTTTTAACTGATTTGACTGTATTCTGTAAGCTTCTCTGAGAGGCTTTTCACTATAGTAAACAGCGCGAGAAGAAGTAGAACAAAATATGTATGTCTTAAGAGGTTTTAGTTCACTTCACCATTTTAATTCAAGGTAGGAAGAATGTTGAACCATTGTTTTGAATCATCCTGTTAGTCTTCCAATGAGCTGGCCATTTCTGTGCCCTAAGAATTGAAATCCAGAAAGGTGCGGGTTAGAAAGAAGACTAATAATAGGAGTGTGTGTGTGTTTGGTGTTGCTCAAAGTCCATAGCACCTGAAATTTGACATGGCTGATTATTTTATTCCTGTTATTTTTAAAATGAATTAATTTTAGTTGAATATCATTCTGTAACCTTTAGCACCATCTGTAAGTACCTTATCCAGTTAGCAGGAAGCTGCAGTCATGCTTCGAATTCTCATTTATCCCAGGAACCTCTAGGCAACTCCATATGCTACTTTAGTGTAGGGGGCCACTTGCACTCTTCAGACACTTAGAACCTTGATGAATGTTTACAAGGTCACAATTAGTTAAGTGAAAATCATCTCAGGTTATTTAGCTCAGGGCTGCTTCAGATAGAATACTACTACTGTCCTTTATTACTTTTCTTTTGTAAGCTGAATGCAGGGCTTCCATTGATTGACTGCATTCAAGAGATTGTCTGTCTGTCTATCAATCAATCAATCGATAAATAGATCAATTGATCAGTTAATCGATCTCAGACTTTGCTGATCCCTTGACTGCTGAACCATCTTTCTGACATTTTGAAATGAGTGTTACTGTTATTCAGCATCATTTTTATACTCTATTTGGATGTGTATTTAAAGGTCAAAACAAAACAGAGTATCCACAGCGTATGACAAATATATTGCAAGCTTACTTATGAGTAAGCTCTGTACTTGTTAGTCAGTTTCAAATCCACCCCTTGGCTTTTCTGATCACTTGTATAACTTGGCTTGCATTTTATCATCAGCTCATTCCTTCTCCTTGTAGTTGGAAGAGTTCGTTTTCATTTATTGTTTGTAAACTGTGCATTTCTACATCAGGCAGGAATGCAGCAGTTGAAATTGTCCCATGCCAGTTTTGCTTAACTGTCTCTTTTGGGGGAGTTCTTGCTCAATTTCAAACTGTTCCAGTTCACTCATAGTGAATTCTTATTTTAAAGATAAAGATGTATGGTATACCAATATGACACTGCAGTCTTTCAGTGGATTCATGTTTACGTAAAAATAAGCATGGTTGTAGTAGTGATAAATCCCGGCTTTTTGAAAAGCCTGGGATGCAAAGGGGAAGGATTTGCTTTGCAGGACACAAAAATGTTTCTGAAGCTAGAAGTACATGTCAAGGAAATAGAGAAGGGTGAGTACCACATCATCCTCCTCCTGCAAGAACAACTCATCCCATCCTATTTCAATTGCACATTTTCCTGTTTGTGCTTGTTGAAAAGTTTCCTTTGATCTTTACTTGTTTATTTCTTGGAAAACAATAGTTAGAAAATGAGAGAGATTACAAATAGATTAAAATCATGTTTGTGAACCACTGTAAATTTTTCTGAATGAACAGTAATAGCTTCATTTAGAAGCATCATAGGAGTTCCTACTATGAACAGTCTTGCATGTGCTTGGTCACTAGAATGAGGTGCTGAACATGAGCTTTAATGTGATTATTTAGAATATACAGGGCAGATTTTAGTACTTGTCTTTAAATGTTGTTTTTTCCATGTATCATTGCTGACTGTGTGAAGCAAGTGAAGTTACTGTTGGAATGATTGGCGGAAGAATGAAAAACAAAATGAGATGGCCCTTGCATTCCCCTTCCTCACAGCTCATCTATACCCTCTATCTGTTCTGGAAGGTAGAGAAGCTCTGCAGAATGCAGTCTTGGATAGCACAGAAGGCTGGGTGGGAGTCTATTGGTGGTGATGTGGAGAAACAAATTTCCTCCTGAATTCATGAACAGAGCTGCTTTCATCAGAGGGTATACATCACTGAATTCTTGTCCTGATTTCAGTAGTGATGTACAAGTGCCTAACAGTTTAATTCACACATATATTGATGATAAAGGGCCTTAATACACTAAAGGCATCAGATCCTGCCCTGGCTACTATTTGGACAAGAGACCACCAGTGAATACCAGGTACTGTAGACAATATTTCAGAGGAAAGAACTGGCAGAACCACCTCTGAGTATTCCTTGCCTAAGAAAACCCTGTGAAATTCATGGGATCACTGTATGTCAACAGGCAGCTAACAAGGTTCTCTCTTTCTCACACACACACACACTCTCTCTCTCTCATGAGAACATTGTTGGTGACAAAGTGCTTAGTGTACCAAAGAGACAGAAACTAGGAAATTGCTTATAAGACTGATGTAGCTTATAATAAAAATATATTTTGTTGTGTTGTTCCTATGTTTGCAGATGAGTTTCCTTCAAGCATTGGTTCATTCTAAGATAATATTAATAGGTATTTTCACCAGAGAGTGCCAGTGTGGCATAGTGGTTTGAGTGTTGAACTAAGAACTGTGGGAGATGTTTGAAACCCTGCTCAGCCATGAAAACACAGAGGGTGACCTTTGATAAGTCATATTCTCTCAGCCTCAGAGAAAAGCAGTGGAAAACCCTCTCCAAACATACTTTGACAAGAGAGATTTCCTAAGGGTTGCCATAGATGAGGAAATGACTTGAAGGCACATAACAGCAAATTTCATACAACAGTCTGATAAATATTTAATAGCTAATAAATACTGCATGTCTTGAATGGGAATCAGCTGAAAATACTATTTTGAATAAATTTGTTGTAGCCTGCTAATTTTATTTGGCTGTACACACATGAAGAAGTTACTGAGTCATAAGTGTTGTGCTTATAGCCAAGATAAATACGATCATATATCATCCTATTTCCTCTTCTTAGGTTTACAACTTTCACTGTATCATGTAATATAATCTAGGTCAGGATTGTCCTTCACATATAAGAAAGAATGTAATTTTGTTCATTAAACAAGCACTGTTAGCACAAATTGGCCTTCAAGGTTATTCTTGATTCATTTTCTTGTACAAATGTTGCATATTTTTTCCAAGTGAAAGTAAAATGGATATTCTTCACTCACTGTTTATGGACATGTTAGTCTGTTTATTATCTGCCCTGCCTCATCTGAAAACCTGCCAACATACAAAAAAATAAAATAAAATCCCAATAATAATTGTGATCACTTTTGATCCTTTATGTGACTTCTAAGTTACTTTGCAACTGAATATATGGTAGGATTACAAAATAAGGGCATGATTTCACAGTTCTCGGGAGGTCATCCTAGATATGCTAGGATATAAAGGACATAGAACCCTTTCACATTATACAAATATAGCACTATGGTTCCCCTTAAACAGTCATAATTTTATCTGATAGAATTCTGAGGTTTATAGTCTAATAAATCACTCAGGTTTTCTGGCTGAGAATTCCAAATGCCTCTCCAGAAACTGCTCATCCCAGCATTCCATAGGATGGAACCATGGCAGCTAAATGGAATTATAGTGGTGTAACTGTGTAGCATCAAAGGGCCCAGAGAGAGAAATCTACTATTGAATTCTCTGGTTTTAGGGTTCTGGCAATAGAGCTAAAATGTGTTGTTGGGTAGATCAGTAGAGGCCTTTGATCTGCTGGAAACACAGTCCTCCTGTTCCTCCAATAAGCCTCAACAGTACACTGATTTGCTTGTTTGGTTCCTTCCAGAATCAGTGAGAGGGAAAACTGAAAAGATAATGTGTGACAAAAGTCAAAGAAAGTCAAATCTTCCACCTCTGCTGGTATGGCCCAGCAAGTCTTTGAATATGGCCAATCTTCTGTTGTGAATTCTACCCTCATTAATTGATGTTTGACGTTATCAGTTGCAGTAGTTACTATGAGCAATTCTACATGAGAGTTTGTTCATACTTCAGAACTGCTGTTAATACAGTGTAAATAGAAGCAGCCATATTCTGATGTATCTCTGATAACTTGCTGTATATTAAAAGGCAGTATTCTTTTAGAATTGGTTAATATGGCTAAAACCAGTTAGTTGTAATTTTTTTAAAAAATAAAACTTACTGTGTCAAAATTGAAAGAAGACAGTTTTAGTAGCAATTAAAAACAAGAACAAACAGTGAAGCTTAAGAAGAACCTACTACAAAGGTCAATTAGTGACAAAAAATATGTCTGAAAAAATGTTCCAGTTGGCCCTCCACATTTGCAGGTTTGACTTTCACAGATTTGATTATTTGCAAGCTTCTTCAACCAGTCTCCCCATACATCTGGCCCTTCTTTTCTGGGAGAAACCTGGTGGCTTCAGTCAGGCTTCTCAGCCTTTAAAAACATGCCTGTGGTCCTCCTCCTCTTCCACCAGCCACTGCTTGGCCAGCTAAGGATGGTTTACAACCTGATTTCTCAGTACCACAAACCCTCTCCCAATGCCCCCCACACACATACCCAAGGAAGGAGATGGCTGAGAGAGGAAGTAGAGAGCTATCATGCCAAGTCACCCCCTTTCCCTGACCTAGTTTGGACTCTGCTTGCCCATTTTTCCCACCATGCCTCAGCCCGTGTCCCACACAGACACTTTTTGATATTTGCGATTTTTACCCTTTTGCAAGAATTCTGTGTCCCTAACCCTAGCAAATGTGGAGGACCAACTGTATTTGCCTGCTGGTGGAAAGAAAGCAGAGAGGGATCAAGTTGAGAGAAGATCAGTTTAGGGAGAATTTTTTTTAACCTGGAAGCAGAAGCAGGCTTCATCCAATAAGCTTTTGAAGAGACAGTGCTTTCCCCATAAATCTCTGCACTCTGGCAGACTCATGTGGGGACATTGGGCTTTCAGATGCTCTGGACTAAAGCTGTATATAGTATTTATTGGTTATAGCCAGCACTTCGAATTGTGCTTGGAACAGACCAAGCCTGTGAAGTTGTAATGTGAAATTTATATTCTCCCTGTAACCAGCTCCGCTAAGCAATCTGATGGCAGCATCTTGGACCCACTGATGTTTTTGAAGGCAGCCACTTGTACAGTGCTCAAAATGGGACATAACCAAATAGTTCCCCCTGTGATCAGATCAGCCACTTCCAGTAAAGGCTGCAGCTGGCATCCTTTTTATTTCTGTAGATACACTGATATCTGGACATTCAGGCTCGGGTTTAAGTCCCAGAGTACACACAAGTTTTCAGGGAAGGTTTAGTGTAGTTTGAATCTTTATTCCCTAATCTGCTTTTTGCCTGTACAGGAGAACTTCTGTCTTTTCTGGATTAAGTTTCAGTTTGTTCCCCTATCAACCAGTCTTTTAATGATAATAGACACTGCTTTAGAACCAAAATGGTTCCTTGAAATTAGATGGAAAGGAGCGAGAAATTTGAATGTGATCCGTGTACTAGAAGCATTGAACCTGGTTTCATGTATATGTTAAAAAGCATGAGAGGCCAACTGAACCCTGAGAGACCCTGCCAGCCAACAAGTGCGGAGAAGGAATCTCTTTCACCATCTTCTTACTTACCCATCCAAAAATAAGACTGGCACCACTGTGAAGCAGTGCCAAGTTCCGTTAGAGAGAGGAAGCCCAGAATACCATGAATATTGGAGACAAATTGTCAAAGAATCGGGAATAATCTGTTGTGAGCTTCCTAGGGTGATCTTGTGGCTGCCGTTATTGGAAACAGAATCCTGGAGTAGATGGGCCATGTCAGAGAGATAGCCGTGAAAGGACAGGAGCAACTGGGACATAAGCTGATCCTGAAAATGAAGGGGAGTTTCCTTGTGGCAGATATGAAGTACCCCATCTCAAAAAGGGATGTCATGAAAATGTAAAAGTGATCAGGGTATGAAAGTGATCAGAGTTTCTGAGCACTCTTAAAATTTGTGACCAGTTTGAAGCCTTAAAGCTTTTTATTTTGTAAAAAAGACAGTGGAGCAGGGAGTTCATAAAATAATGAGTGGTTCAAAAGTGGTTTTCCATTCTGTTCATAACTATAGATCTTGGCTTCTCCAAGTGAAAATGACTTAGGAGTAGAGCCAGGACTGACGAAAAGAAATTGTTCCTAAATGCAACATGTAATTAGTATATGGGGTTCAGGTCTGACAAAAAAGGATTACACGTAAGTACAACATGTAATTAGTACACGGAATTCACAGCCACAAGATGCTCGATAGTGACTATCTTGGATGACTTTGAAAAATAGATTTGTGGAGTGTTAGTCTTGATAGCTAAACAAAAGGTGTTCAGGTGGAATATGTCTTTAATAAAATTATCATTAAAGATCAGCGTGTTTGTCCTCTGCATGTGAGCTTATTAGATTTTTATTGGTTCAATAAGATGCCAGTCAAATCCAGCTGGATTTCAAAAATTAGATCAAGCTTGATTCTTTCTTTAGTCCTTTACTGTGGGAGTAGCTTCCACACTCAAGATTTGTGATTGGGTGAGATTTCTCCCCAGAAAGAAGTGCATGAACAAATTCTTCATCAGTTGTATTTCTAGCTAAAAGATATCCAACTGAAAATGATGTATTTCAATATTTTTACATTTCTTACATAATTTTTTTGTAAAAGGCATTCTGTTCTACTGAAAAAAGGCAACCCATCCATATTAGTACTAACACTTCATTAATCTGTCCCCCTAAATCTAGTTGGCATATCTCTCACAAGCCTTGTTTGGAAGTTAAATTCCCTTGGTATTAATCACCAGAATCTGTTGAGCTAGAAAGATCTTTTGTTTGACCTTATACTACATTTGTAGCTATTGAGTACTGATACATAATAGATATAAAGCCTTAAGAACATAAGAGCAGCCCACTAGATCAGACCATAGATTCATGTTGTCAGACCTGCCATTTCCAACAGTGGCCAGATTGCATGCCATCACAATCCCAAAAGCAGATCTGAAGAAAGAAACATTTGTTTCACCCATTTTTACCATTTAGTGTTCTTAGAGATAGCATAATTTTTTTAAAAAAAAAATTGCGACATTTAGAAGCATGCTTCATCTGAAAGTGGGGTTTCATTTAGATATTATGCTAATAAATATTTATGGGCAGTCTCCTCACTAAGGTTACTGATTTTTTTTTAAAGCTAGTGACTGTCATACAGCAATCAGCTGAATATCATAATTTGTAGTGCCAAGAATGGTTTGTAAATGACATGAGATTTAGGTGCTGTATACAAATAAATCATATGTGTTGTTTGGAATCTTCTCTACACTGATGAATAATTCTGAGTATGTTTCATTTGTAGACTCAACAACTGGAGGTGCTGCTGCTTCAAATTATGCAAATTCCACTTGGGGTCCTGGAGCCTCCTCCAACAGCACCAATGCCAACCCAACTCACGTCTGGGACAAGGTGATTGTAGACGGGTCTGACATGGAAGAGTGGCCTTGCATTGCCAGCAAAGATACTGAAACTTCTTCCGAAAACACCACAGACAACAACAGTGCCTCGAACCCTGGCTTAGAGAAGAACACTCTGCCAGGAAGCACCACTAGCAACAAAGGAAAAGGAAACCAGTGCCAGTCTGGAAGCTCTGGTAACGAATGTAATCTTGGGGCTTGGAAATCTGACCCTAAGGCTAAATCTGTTCAATCTTCCAACCCTGCATCAGAAAGTACCAGTGGTCTAGCAAACTGGAGAAACTTGAGTGGGCAGGACAGAGTTGGACCCAGCCCTGGCTTCAGCAACTTTAACCCAAATAGCAACCCATCTGCTTGGCCAGCACTAATCCAAGAGGGTAATTCAAGAAAGGGGAATTCAGAATCTGATAATGGCGGCTCCAATGCACAGATCAATTCAGCAGGTCAGACTTCTAGGGAACAGCAGTCAAAGATGGAAAATGCGGGTGTTAACTTTGTCTCTGGCAGAGAACAGGCTCAAATTCACAACACTGATGGACCAAAAAATGGAAACACTAACTCCTTGAACTTAAGTTCACCAAACCCAATGGAGAATAAGGGAATGTCCTTTGAAATGGGCTTTGGGAACCCCTCCAGGAGCACTGATGCCCCTTCACAAAGCACTGGAGAGAGAAAGACTGGGAGTGTTGGGTCTTGGGGTACAGTTAGGGGGGCTTCTGGAATGGACAGTGCTTCTGGTCAAAGCAACTCTGGAAATCATGGGAACAATGGAAAAGATAGGGAGGACTCATGGAAGGGAGCTTCTGTTCAAAAATCGAATGGGTCAAGAAATGATTCTTGGGATAATAGTAACAGGTCTACGGGTGATGGGTCTTGGACCATTGGCCCTCAACACTCTGGTGAAAGCAAATGGAGTGAAGGGAACAAAATGACATCAGGGGTGTCTCAGGGAGAATGGAAACAGCCGTCTGGGTCGGATGAACTGAAGATTGGAGAATGGAGTGGTCCAAACCAACCAAATTCTAGCACTGGAGCATGGGACAATCAAAAGGGCCACCCCCTTCCTGAAAATCAAGGCAATTCCCAGGCTCCCTGTTGGGGAAGATCTTCCAGCTCTACAGGAAGTGAGGTTGGAGGTCAAAGCACTGGAAGCAACCATAAAGCAGGAAGTAGTGATAGTCACAATTCTGGACGTCGATCATACAGGCCAACACATCCTGATTGCCAAGCAGTCTTGCAGACTTTGTTGAGCAGGACTGATTTGGACCCCCGAGTGCTTTCAAATACTGGCTGGGGTCAAACTCAAATCAAGCAAGATACTGTTTGGGACATAGAAGAGTTGCCAAGGGCAGAGGGAAAAGCTGATAAAGGAACTGAGGGGTGGGAGAGTTCTGCCATACAGACAAAGAGCTCAGGGGGCTGGGGAGATGCACCCAGCCAAAGCAATCAAATCAAGTCTGGATGGGGTGAGCTCTCTACTCCAACAGAATGGAAGGAGCCCAAAAACACTGGAGGATGGAATGATTATAAGAACAGTTGTGCTAACTGGGGAGGAGGAAGACCTGATGAAAAGGTGACAACATCTTGGAATGAAAATTCCAACAAAGACCCCGGTTGGAATGGGCGGCCACCTAATCAGGGTTGGTCTTCTGGGAAGAATGGCTGGGGAGAGGATGTTGATCAAACAAAAAATAACAACTGGGAAAGTTCAGCAAGCAAATCAATGTCAAGTTGGGGGAAGCTGGTCAAAATGAAATTGGGACTTGGGGTAATAGTGCAAATGCAAACTGTTCTTCAAAAGGAGGGTGGGATAATAATAAAAGAACTCCAACATGGAATGATACTGGTAGACAACCCAATTCCTGGAATAATCAGCAGCCACACCATCAGCAGTCAGAGACACCTGGCTCCTGGGGCCCACCACCACAGCCTCCAGGTAATGGAAGGCCACCCAATCCTAACTGGAACAGTGGGCCACAGCCAAATGCCTCAAAAGATGATGAGCCAAGTGGCTGGGAAGAACCATCCCCCCAATCTATTAGTCGTAAAATGGATATTGATGATGGCACTTCAGCATGGGGAGATCCCAGCAGTTACAACTATAAGAATGTGAATCTGTGGGACAAGAACTCACAAGGTGGACAAGGTCGAGAACAGAACCTCCCTACTCCAAGGCCAAGCAAAGTAGCAACTTCAGGTATTGTGCTTAATTTTCTTCTTTATTATGATACAAACTGTTTATTACAGATCTAAGTAAAATAAGATGGTAACTGCCCAGTCTGTAACTGTATGTAACCTTTGAACTTACTATTAAGATACACATTCATACATATACAAATGTTTATTATTAAGATGCATCAGTTTGAAAACCAGATAATTGAAGTATCTGTCATATTGTATAGCTGCTCACAGGTATCAGTATTCATGTGCCTGATGTAACATGAGATAGAGTGGTAAGTCCTCAGATGTCATATATAAAATGATCTCATGGTGTTATGGCTCTAGGTTGTCATCTAGATGCCAGCACAGGAGTTGTATTCATATACAGTTGGACTCCTACTGTTCTGTGTGTTTCTGTACAAACGTACACTTTTGTGAATATCATCAGTTCAGATCCTGCTTGTACACTTCCACTGGGGAATCTACCCTTTAAAGTAAAGGAGAGCAACTGTCAGAGACTAAGGGGGACTAGGGAATCTATCTCTTTGCAACCCCCTCAATTTATTTTGGCCCAAAGCACCCTCTAGAGGATGTGGAGAATTTTAGCCCTTATGTACAACATGACATAACTAGGAAGTGGGCAAAAACTTGGTGAAAATGCCCTCTTACTCCCCACAGTGGGAGATACTCATAGAGATATTTATGCATTTCCATTTAGAGAATTCTATGAGCAGAAAATGGGGTAAACTACTAGATCAGGACATATTATATCGTTTCCATAGCTGGATGCTATTGTCTAGCCACCAGGACTGTATGCACTCTTATAGTCACCATGTGTAGTTTGCTGCAAATGACTTGCAAGGTCCTGTGGGAATTGTACTTAGTTCTCCTGTTTAACAGGTGCTTATTACTTTCACTGGTAACAGATCAGCTAATTATGTGTCATCTACTTATACAGAAAACTATCTTATAAATTGAGATGACTTTATTCAGTGTAGGACCAAACTGAAATCTTAATGCTGTAATGTTACCCTGTTGATTGAGTGCTTTCTTCTGTCACTAAGAATGAAATAGCATAAAATCTAGAACAAATAGTAAAGCATGAAATATGACAGATTAGGGTCAGTGTCATAGAAAAGTGTATTTTTTCCCCCTGGAGTGATGCTGTGCTAAATGTCAGAAAACAATTCCAATTCATAAAAAATGCATAATCAACACTCTTTCTATATGAAGTCTGGAACAAAAGCACACCTCCTGCTCCAGATAATGGTACAGCTGCTTGGGGTGAACCAAATGAAACCAGCCCTGGATGGGGTGAAGTTGATGATGCAGGAACTTCTACCAGTTGGGGAAATGGACCCACCAGTGCATCAAATGCCATAAAACCTAGTGAGTATCCACTAGTTTTCATTTCTGTTACAGTTGTACATGTTTGTATGTAACAATATCTGTTTAATTTTCTTACTATGAAGTGTGCATAGACTTATTGTAAAATGCTGTATTTTGTAATTTTGCAAATAAGTGCTTATAAAGTAGATAAACTTTTAAGATCTTTAAAAATAACAAAGTATGGAGGCATTTATAGCCTCGAGTAAAAAAAACACCCTTTTTAGGATAAAGCAGCATTTTTTATTTTTTCAAATTAATTTTTATTATTTTGTTGTTGTTAAACTTTCTATTTTAGGTGGGTGAAATGTTTTAGTTTTTGCCTGATGTTTATGTGAGTCCCAGCAGTAATAGAGGAAGTTTGTTTGTCTGCTTGGCTTAGTTCTGTTCATGGTGCAAGGGTTTTACTCAGAATCACATTGAGCAAGAAAGCAATAAAGAATTCACTTTTTGTAGATCCAGCACGTAGTTCCTATTTATACTACAGTCCAGCATTGATAGTTTGCATCTGAATGAGCCAGTTTGATCCCAGCACTAAGCAGTCAGATACCTTGTGAGTAGTTACTACTTCTAATTGCTGTTTAGTGGAATTCCTAGGTACCTGTAAGCCAGGTGCTAAAATGGTAGGGAAGAAAACAGTACATGTGATGTGGTTTAGAGTAGTACTACTCAAGCTGATATGGAAACAGTAGTTACTTTTTTTCCAGTGTGCCAGAGACTGGCACATTTGTGCCCATTGACAATAATTGATTAATTCTTTCCTGGGAACTCACAGGGGACCAGCAACCAATTGCTTGTGGCAGGATCCACCACTTTGAGCTCCACTGGTTTAGGGCAGTTCTACTCAAAATAGTGGTCTGAACTGGTGCTGGTCTCTGAGGTCCAAGAGAACCAACTAGTCCCCCAGAACCTTCCAGATAAGGAGCAACTATAGGCCGAGGCATGAATATAGTATCATTCCCTGGCAAACTTGGGGGTAAAATTTCCATTTCCCCCATCAGATAGCTTAAGAAGCATTGGTCTAGGAGAAACATGTGCCTCCAGATGTTGCTGGACTACCCACCCACCCCCAGACACACACTCCTGTTTCTCACCTTAATTCTGCTGGCTGGGATGGCTGGGACTAGCAGTTGAACAACATCTGAAAGGCCACATAATTCTCATCCCTGTTCTAAAAAATTTCTGCTGTCCCAGTCCCCCTTAGGACAAAGAGATAATGCTTGTGCAGAAAGTTAGAATTTGTATTTTGAGAAATGTTGAAGTACTAAGAGCAGCAGGGTTTCTTTGTTTCTGCTGGTAGGCAAGGGGAGCAAAAACTATATACATGTTGATATCGAGTAGAAAGGAGGAAAAAGAATCATAATAATTAAAGACATTTAGACACCAGGAACAGGTGGAGTCAGTTATACTATTAAAATGTCAGTGCATTGGGTCACTAGTCTCCAGAGTGAACAGGACTGAAACTGGATTCCAGGACAGGAAACAGTGACTGGAAGGGCATTTCAAGAGCATAGCTGTGTTAGTCTGATACATCTGATAAAGCAGACTTAAATCTGTGAAAGCTTATGCCACAAACTTTGTTCTTTCATGTAGTCTCAAAGGTGCTACAAGAGCCCTTCACGTATAGAAGAGCATTTGTCACTTACATGATTAATTTGAAATAAAAGACATATTAGACAGATATTAAAGAGACACTGTGTCTCAGGGTGTATTTTAAAAAGTTTTATTCCTCAAATTGACTCACCCACCCAAATTAGGCTAATTTAAGGAATAAAACTATTCTTATTCCTCTGGAGACTTGGTCTTTCTTTTACATCTGATTAATTCGATGGTTCTTTTCTCTTGGCTTCAGTACATGACGCTTTCCAGTGTCTTGATAAAAATGATGCAGAAAAGGTTTATTATTGGAGAGTGCTGTTCTTTTATGCCTTTGGTATGTTTTAACAGTTTTAAAACTATTTTAAATTAGTGGTTTTATATGATTGCTTATCTAGTTTGTTAAACTTCTATATTACAAACTGTTTGTAGCTGTATTCTTGTAACTTACACTGTTAGCCTGCCTCTTTGGCACCTATTATTAGGAAAAAGGTGTAACATAAAATAAAGCAAAAAATGCAAATTGGACATCCAGAAATATAAGGACCTAAAATAAAAGAATTTAAAGGACAAAGATCATTTCTCCTGTTTTTTCAGAACAATACCTATTCTGACAGTTTTGCAAAGCTGATGAAAAATGGTAGAGTGTTGAGGTAAAATCTTCTAGTATGAGTATTTGGATCCAGAGAAATTAGTTTTGGGCACTGTAAGTTATTGCAAATATATGCCTTGCCAAATTTACCTTATGTTCTATATGTGATGTACAAAAATCTCAACATTTGGTTACTGCTTGCCTTTAAAACAATATGTGTTTCTTGTGATTTCTGTGGCTTACATATATAGGTTCTTCTGCATCTACAAAGAGCTTGTCAGAAACGTCTAGAGCTGAATACAGTGTTTTGGGTGGAAACCCCAACTGCCCTTCAGTGCACATGTTTAGGCAGAGCTCCTACTTTTCTCCTTAGTTCTTTTTTCCTGCTGTAGGACCAAATACCTTGGGAATAGCTGTCTTTTTCTGACCACAATTGTGAGATTTTTTTCTTCCCTTTTCTTCTTTTTGAACTTTTTGCCTCATTGTTATTTTGGACTATTCTTTGCTAATGTCTTTTCCCTCCATTTCAGCCCTTTTGCTTCTGCCTTTAAAACCCTTCTTTAATAAGTGTGTTGAGTATAAGAACAAAATACCTCAGTCAGATCCTACTGTCTTTTCTGTTTAGGCAAGAGGTATATTGTCAGCAGTGCCAGCACTTCACTAGGTGGGCATTGAAGAGCCTTTAGAGCCTCAAAGTCCCTGTATGGAGAAGTCTTTGAAAGCTTAAATTCCAGCAGGCATTTGTACATGCCTATACCACCATAGTTCAGCTTCAGTTACAACCATTAGCATCTTTGGCTTTCACATCCCAATCTCCATCTGGCCTGCTCTCATGTATCATTTCAGTCCTGACCACTTCTCCAATATTGCCAGGAGGAACAAGAGATGAACTTTGACTGCACAAGTTCTGTGGATCTTGTGCTGAAGTAAATTAACTTCTAATAAAACATGTAGAAAAAGGGCAAAGAACGTGAGCAGGATAAATTGGAACTAGAACATCCTGTGTATGAGGTTGTTGCGTTGTCCTTTGCATCCTATCTCTTAGTATCATTTATTGCATGTCAACCAACACTTCCATTCTGATGCGTAAGATTTTTTCTAATGATCTGACCCTCTCCTGTGCCAGTTTTAAAGAGGGTAGAGCAGAGCCTGGATCTGCCTTATGAGGTATTCAACCTGTTTGTTTTTCTGTGGATGAACATTGTGATACTTTCTTTGCATGAAGACTAGTCATTTCTTCTTTGACATTCTGTTGTACCAAGTCTTTTCTTGATCTCAGTCACCGTCGGCCTCAGTTTCGATATACTGCACCTGAGATCACCAGTCTACTTCTAAATCACTGTTCTCAAATACTCAAATTGCAGGCCTGTTTTAGTTTTGAGAAACCTTTCAGTCGGATGCTTTTACTCAAGATCATTCTCTCATTGACCGCATAATTAGATTCAATGGCAGAGGATAGAGGCTACAAATCATCTTCATCTTTTTCTTCAGTCTTTGCATCATGCTTTGGTGGGGGATCAAAATCCTGTGTCACCATTGAAGAATGCTCAGTCCAGTGCAGACCGACTGAATTAGAAGTTCCCAACATGTTCTAGTATACCTGTTACGGATGTCATTTTCCTGACAGTGCAATGGAAATCCATGCTTTTGATTGCCAGCTCATTGCAGAGCTATCACAGTAAGCTCCATCAACCTGTAGAAAGATTGAAAACCTCTATTGGTGTTAGACCTTTGCATTTCTCTTTAAGCTTCCAGCTACAGACTAAAATATTGGAGAGGGTTCGCAGGGACAAATAAACCCAATTCAGCATCTTGGAACAAAGAGGGCTTAAAACAGATTCAATTATTTGAAAGTTTTACTCCACAGCAGCAGTTTCACTGATTGTAGCAAATTAGTAGGTGCACATAGGCCCTACCAAAAGTTTATCTGGGAAAAGATAGGTCTTCTCCCTTGTGAATCAGCATCCAGTTATCCCTTTGTTTCCAGGCTAAAAGCCAGAGGCTAGCAGGGCAGCAGATGTGAGGGCGATCTGGATGCAACATCTGCCACCACATTGATCATCAGGGTTGATCTGACTACATTAATCTGGGCTGGATTCAGTAATCTGGTCTGCAGTACTTGATGTAACTTTATGAGAAAGGTCTTTTAAATGTTAACACATAACCACAAGATCATGCCACAAGTAAGAAAAAGAAATTAACTTCATTATTTACAACTTCTAAAAGACCGGCTGGATTACATCATTTGTTTTCAACCAGTTCCACTTTTTGTTTGTCCTCACAGTAGTCTTCGCAAGTATCTTCCTTATACAGGCAGTAATCTCAACAGGACGAGTACTGATCTGGGTTTTGTAAATCAGGCTTGCTCCTCAAATACTGGCTAGGACTCTGTACAGGCTGTAGGATGCTTCCTTTCACTTCTCTCTTCAGGGACGTGCTTCAGAAATTCTTCCTTGCATGGACTTTACAAGGGACTGGGTGCATACTATGGTTTTGTGGGATTAGACCATCATATTCTGCAACCTACCCCTGGAAGTGATTTTTCATTCAATTGTGCCAACTTCTGGAAAAATGGGTAGATGTATTCTTGAGCCACAGTTATGGATAGTTTTATTCCTACTATTTTATGATGCTGAACAAAATGGGGACTTTGATCTTAGTTCTTTGTTGAAACAATGACTTCATCACCCCAAAGAAATTTCAAGGGAACACCATCTGGGCAAATCTTCCACTGCTGAGGGATGGGAATTAGTTCACTGTAATAGATCTGTGCAGTATATATTTCCACAACACAATCAGGAATTCATGCTGCCATTTTCTACCGTTTGTGTTGGGCAAGATAGACTTCTGCCCTTTAGCCTTACCATGGCAAAAGTGGTTTTCACAGACTGTATGGTGGTGGTGGTGCACCTGAAAATTCCTGGAACTGTGGCTTACCATACAAAGATGACTGGTTAGTGGTATCATTGGAGCACCAAGTCTGGGCAAGTCTTTATCATATTCTATCCTTCTTATTCCATTTAGGCCTACAAAAACAAAAAATCTTTTGACATGGATTCCATTCTTTTTTTTTTCTTTTTTTGTATCCCGCCTCTCCATATAGATCGAGGCGGTGAACAATTTAGCATGTATTTCGAAACATTTTTCTATACATGCCCCCAACAAGCTTGGGTACTCATTTTACCGACCTGCGAAAGGATGGAAGGCTGAGTCAACCTTGGGGCCCGGCAGGATCGAACTCACAACCTTGTGGTTTGTGGCTTGCAGTACTGGCATTTAACCACTGCGCCACCAGGGCTCCTATTTGCCTCTTGTAAGGGAAAATATTTGTTCTCACAGATTAGTTTCCCACTTTAAAATTAGCAAGAGATCTAATTCTTTCTGTCCATCAAGCCACAACTTAGTTGATTCAGATTGATGACATCCATAACTGCACTGACCCTGGTACCACTGCTGCAGTGAATTCTTCTTCCCTTCAAGGCAGAGTGTAATCTATAAGAAAAACAGATTTTCTGCTTTGATTTCAGAACATCATTACACTGGCAGCTGAAGCTCAACAATGTTCTTGTAGACACCCCATTTTACACCCTCTAACCAACAATGTGAATGATATCTAGTGCATCCTTTCTGGGATAGGAAGCCAGTGTTGCCAGAATTACTATCAATGAAGAAATTTACATAGCAGGGCTATCAAGATGTTAGATGTCATTGAAATATTCCAGACATTTGAAAATATGCTGCCTGGATGTGTTATCCAAGTGTCAATAGAAAACATGACTAATTTTTGTGTAACCAAGAAACGTTATAAGTAACCAAGCAAGGGGAACTTCTTTAGCTTTGTTTCTTAAATGAGTGCTATATCTGTGGGATTGATACTTATCTGAAAAAGCATGCTCCTTATTGCAGTTCATTTATCAGGGACAATCAGTATGATTGTGGACACCCTCAGTTCCATGATGGGCACCTCTCAGTGGGAGCTAGTACCCTCTGTGGTGAACTGTATATTTGTTTCTGAGTGAAACCCTAGGGTGGAGTTGTTTGCACTGTACCCTATGCCACAACTATTCGACAAAGGGAAAGAAAATACTTTACCCTCATGGGCTGTGTATTCCTATACAGGTAGATAGGCTGGACCTTGTGTGTTTTTCCTGTTTCCACATATCACAAGAGTCATAGCAGATACACAAAATGACAGTGCTGACC
This sequence comes from Ctenosaura bakeri, assembly GCA_948474755.1. Classification (NCBI taxonomy): domain Eukaryota; kingdom Metazoa; phylum Chordata; class Lepidosauria; order Squamata; family Iguanidae; genus Ctenosaura; species Ctenosaura bakeri. The sequence continues at coordinate 33,383 of CAOLHI010002379.1, read as the reverse complement.
ATGGATAAGGCAGCCCTGGTTCTCCACTCACCTGTTCCTAGCAGAGAAGGAGTACTGGCGTGTCTCTCAGATTCTGGATCTCTTTATACATATGGAAAGCACATGTAACATCTGGACCTACAGATGGTTTGGCTTGTAGAATGGAGAAACTACCCAGCTATCATTTCTTCCAGAACTATCTTTAGTAATGGAGAGCTTCTGGATATTTTTACTTTCCCAGACATATGTTCAGACTGGAGATCTGGAGGACACATGGTTTTCTGTCGTCTTCTTTCCAGTTCTCAAAATATTACCATAGACAACTACATTTGCTCTCCAGATCAGATAAATAGGAAGGCATATCAATAGAATTAAATTTACAAGTTTAGTATAATGCAGACTGTTGACAGTTGAAGGCTGTCTTGTCAGTCTAAAATACTGAGGAATTTTTAGTAGCTGCTACTTGTATCTGTAAACTTTTCACCTTGAATATCTTCTGAAGCATAGTTTCCTTTCCATAGACAACCTTACAGATTTTATTTTGGGCATAAACAAACATAGATGTATGTCTTTATTTGAATACCTGATCTTTAGTCTAAATCAAAGACATAGCCATTTTAATAAGTATAAACAAAGTCTTGTAGAACCTTTGAGGCTGAGAGAAAGAATTTTGAGTCTACAAAAGCTTATGCTTACAATCTAACTCATCACACATATATTTAAAATTAGTGTTGTTTTAGTGGGATATTGAGGGTATTATATAGAGCTATGCAGAGCCTTGCTAAATGGAGCATAAAGTTTCAAGCCTACTCATCAAATATTCTAGAATCAATATGATGATACTTCATGGCTACTTTGTGCATATTATGATGGTATTTGAAACTTCGATTTTGCTGTTTGCATACTCTTGGGTTCTGTGGACCAGATACGCTGGGACATCTCAAAACAGTTAGAGATTTTAAGGAGGAAATTGGCAGAAATCAGTTTAAGGAGATATAATAAAAATTGTATGGGAGTAAAGGAAAAAATAGCAATATTGGTAGTAAGTGAATAGAAAATATGTTTAGCCAAAGACTTAAGGGATTAGAAGCTGGGCCGAACTGGCAAGAAGCAGGTACTGAGCAAGATTTTTGAGTTAGCAGGAACATTGAATCTGTTCGTTTTAGTGAATGAAATTGTGATTACATTATACCATTTTGTGTTTTGCTTGCTGTATTTATCTTTTATTTATGTATGTAATCACTATAACAAATAGGGTGTTCACACTGTTTGTGTCATGGATTTTCACTTTGCTTTTCTGATCTTTCCCCTCACAACTAAAAATCAATAATACACTTCGGTAGACAAGAGATTTTCCAGGATGTTGTTAACAAGGATGGGGGGCTTTTTAAAAAAAGGTTATAACAAATGAGTGTCAATTGAATAGGAAGCTTATATATAGTTCTATTTTCTGCATCTATTTTTTATTCACAACAAAATTCTGTGTAATTTTGAGAGTACTCATTCATCTTGAATACAGCTCTGTGTAATTCCATGTGATAAATAGATTGGGAGTGTACCTAACTCAGGATGGGCAGCCTGGTGCCTTCTAGATTGTATAGGGTACAACTTCAGTCAGCCTCAGCTAGCTTGGCCAGTGGTCAGGGATGATCAAAGACATGCTGGAGAGCATGCATTGTCAAGCTTTAGTGTAATTGATTTATCTTGCTGTATAGTGTAATAAAGTTATATTTGTTGAAAATTATACTTAAATTTCCACCATTTTAAACATTCCTTTCAAAGGTTCCAAACCGTCACAAGATGGCTGGGGGATAACGATGGGCCAGTATCAGGAACACGGCATTCCAGCTGGGAAGAAGAAGAAGAAGGAGGAGTCTGGAACACAGCAGGCTCTCAGGGAAGCAGTTCCTCCCATAATTCAACTAGCTGGGGACAAGGAGGGAAGAAACCACAAATTAAGGTGAGAGAATGCTTACAGGATTTCATTTTTCACTAGATAAATGAGTATACTGAATCTGTCCTCTCAGTTGTTAGCAATATAGAATCTTGATTACACAGAAATGCTGTTGTTGAAAAATAACATTTGTAATGACTAGCTTACTGTTGGATGCAACACATGGCACAGTTTGCCAAAATCTTCAGGCATGAAGGTTTGGAGTTGTCATTGTTACATTTGACGTATGGTGACCATATCCGTGAAGGATCTCTAAGAGACTCTCTTATTAATAGCCCTGCTCAGATCTTGCAAACTCAGGGCCAAGGCTTTCTTGAACAGATCAATCCATGTGTAACATGGCCTTCTTCTTTTCCTGCTGGCTTCAATTTTACTGAGCATTATCATTTTCTTTACCATTATCATCTTTGGTAGTCCATGGTATCCATAGAACTCTCTTCTGGCAGCACATGTCAAATCGTTTGATTCTTTTCCTGTGGAGCTTCTTCATCTTCTGATTCCAGTTACGTAGTTTATTTGAGTTCAGTTTTTGCCATCCATTTACAATCACATATCTGTTTGGTCAACTGAAAGAATGACTTTGCAATGAACAAGACATTCTCTTCACAAAATTTTATAGGCCACTCTTATTATTGCTTAATCCTAGACTAAATTCTCCAAAAATTATCAGTTCTGCTTTGTTTCTTAGTAATCTGTGATTAACAAGGTGTCCAGTTCTGGTGTATGATCAGTTTTTCGTGGATCCTGCATAAAATGTTTCAGTTTCTTCTTCTTCTGGCTCTGTAGTTTGAGTGTGAAGTTAGATTATGGTTATATTGCTAGGTCTTCCATGGAGTCTTTTGATACTGTTCAAATTTTGCAATATTTTCCCTGTCTGCTTTTGTTACATTATATTTCATTATTAATGCCACCCCATTTTTTCCTTAGACTGTCATTTCCACAGTAAAATGTTATATGATTATTTAATTCCCATTCTTGTCCACATTAATTTCAGGTATCATCATGAAAAAATTCTGTTTCTTGTTTTAAAACTCTGCCTTCTTCTTCATGGTCTCAGTGCCTCGCACACTAGGAGCTTTCGCGTGTGCATGGTAGTGTTCGGAAGATTCTAGAGCTTAGTAGCTTGGCGGGAACCCCTCCCCCATGCCCATACTGAGCATTCTCGGGCTGACAGGAGGATCAATCCACTACGCCTGGGTTTTGATCCTCGTGCCAGCCTGACGCAGGAGCCATCCTCCAGCTTGAATTCCAAAACCGTTAAACCGACTCCTGTCCCTCTCCCAGCAGTTTTTTGTTTCTCCTGGCGTGCAGTAAGACGCATTTAAGTCCCTCTCTGGCGATATAGGAACAAATATAGATATCGGATTAGATTTAAGGTGCCTTAGAGAAGAGACTTAAAGGAGGAGAAATGGCAACTGATAAAGCCTCTGCAGCAAAAATTGCCCTGACAGACGAAGTGTACCGTAGCACCAATGATTTGGGCTCGGACACTAATAAATTAGAGTACCGTCCAGATGACCGTTGTATGACAGCTCTTGGACATGGAAATTGGAGCAAGGGTGCAGAAAACAACTACGCAGCAACCTGCTGAGGAGCAGCGCGCTGTCAAGCTCCGTAACATTTTCCTGTCCTCCATTGTTTGTGAGGCAGGTGATTGAAAACTCACTGTCAGCAAAGAGCCTTCAACCATTACTTCAATCTCTTAAAAAAAATAGTATCCAAAAAAACAATGGAGGTATAAGGCCACTCAAAGGTTGACGATGCCATTTTGAGTGGGGCGCCATGCGTGCGCACTAGCTCAGCCTCAAAAGGTGACGCGGCTGCGGGCATTCATAAAACTGCCACAGCAGCCTCGGCAGAAAATGGTGCAGCTCAACCAGCCACCCAGAAGCTGGATGTTTTCCTCTTGTCCGGCGGAACCTCGCCAATTCCTGCAAGGATGGCTGGCGAGTGCTTTGCAGCACAGGCCCAAACCACAGCAGGGACCACTGGAGGTTTGGAGGAGTGGTTGGGAGAGCAGAGGCAACAGTTATGGAGATTTAAAAAAAAAAACAGATTTGCAACAAATGGTGAAGGAGGCGGTGGTAGCACAGTTTTCAGTCAGTGCTGATCACACACCAAATAATAATGTCACAAGTGGCAACATGGCCATACAAGCAGGTTGCAATTCTGATAACCAGAGTAACTTACAAACGCAACTACAACAGCAATTGAACATTAGTAGGCCAGTAAATGTGAATTCTAATGGGCAATAGAGGGCGTCACATGAGGATTTACAGACGCAAGGAGAAAAGTATTTTCTTTACAGAAACCGTGGCAGCAAAAAAAGAACTTTCTCCTCTCAGTATAAGGAAAATAGCAAAACTGTTTCAGAGGAGGAATTTCTTAGTAATGTTTATGGAAGACGGTGATGCACAATTCGCAGACATAAAGGAAGACAATGGTTCAGAGACAAATAGGATGTTTTGAAGCAGATTTCTTTAAGGGAACTTTGAGAACAGTGCTTCTAACATTGGGATTAGATAGTGACAAGGAAAACTTGTAAAAAGGGCATAAGGAATGTAAACTAGCAGCACTCTTTAGGAATAATGAGGCGAGAAACATGTAGTTTCCCATGCCTAAAATGCGCAAGGAGGTTATTATGGTTCAATGGCTAATTATATTCTTTTCCAAAAGAGCATGAGGAATTTCTAAATGTCTCTCCTGTGGATGCTCTAATAGCATAGTTTGTTTCAGGGCTGTTCTTCGTAAGGAGGGGGACACCCAGCTGAAGGAAATGGATGAGCGTAGGTCAGATTCTGTACTGAGATAAGCTCATGAAGCAGTGTCGGCTACTGTTAAAGCATCAGCTGCCGCTTCAATATTCGCTAGGGCAGCGGTAATGTGGTCTCAGGACATTCGGGGGACCCAGGATTTAATATGCAGGAGCTCTGGAAAGCAGTGGAGTGGATTCAGAAAGTGCTTAAATAGGTAGCAGAGGCGAATTTAGATTCTGTAACCTTGGCAGCATGGAACATAAACATGTTGACGGTAGAAAGCCGGCCATTATGGCTATGTTGTTGGGAAGCGGACCAGAAGTCCCGTAAAAACTTGGCTTACGTCCCTTTCTAGGGAGATCTCCTGTTTGGAACTAAGGCCTTGGAGGGGAAAAAAATGTTATGCCACTTTACATAAGAGAAGGGTAGAGAGGAGGAACTACAGGAATACCAATTATTCCTTTCGAAGAGACAGATCTTACGGATATACAGGAGGAAATATGAAGTATAGAACAGGTAGTAATCAATGGAGCAGACCTAGACTTCAGTGTGCAAAATGATTCCAATATAACAAACAAGGCCAAGGAAAGAAACAAGGCCAAACGAAAGAAAGCTCTATATTGATTACAAACATCAAAAGGTGGTGGGAAGACTTCTGTCTTTCGGTTATAAATGGTCTCAAGTAACATCAGACTGTTGAGGGTTAGGAGTAGTAACCCAAGGTTACAAAATTTTTACTTTTTTCCCATGAGACACCAAGAGAGACAGGTTTTCTGCCATTGCCACTGTCAGCAGAGCAGGCCAAAAGGCAGGTGGTATTCCACGTGATAACTCAATTGCTAAAGATAGGTGCAATAGTGAAGGTACCAAAAGAACAGAGGTGTATGGGAGTATACTTTGTATTCTTCGTGGTCCTGAAGCCAAAGTATAGGGCGGTGTTGAATCTCAAGTACCTCAGTTAAAAAAGGAAACCTTACAGACTATCAAGGAGAATCTGGTGTTAGGAGATTATATGGCATCGATAGACCTGAAAGAGGCATATCTGCACATACTGGTGAGATCAGATGGCAGGAGATACTTCCGATTCAATTACTAGGACAAGCAATATCAGTTCAGGGCCCTGCCATTTGACCTGTCGTCGACACCAAGAGTTTTTACAAAGATGTGGGTGCCACTGATAGTCTTCCTATGTATACAAGGGATTCACTTGTATCCTTATTTAGACAACATCTGGATAAAAGCACAATCAAAGGCCAATTTGACAGGACTAGAAAATGTCTATACAGGTTCTGACAGGCTATGGGTTCCTACCAACTTCAAAAAGAGTATGTTGAGCCCAACATTGGACTTGATTCATTTAGGAACTCGAATGAATACAGCAACAGGAAGGCTGTACCTTTCTTCCAAAAGGATGGAGAAAGTTCAACTGGCAGTTCGCAAGTTAATGAGGACCTCCTCAGTGGACTTAATGCAGTTGGCAAAAGTGCTGTGTCTGCTGGTGTCAACAACACAGTCCAGTGGAGCAGCTTTCATTTGAAACCTTTGCAACGATTGCTACTGAGGCATCAGTTAGCAATTGCAAGGAGGAAACACTACAGAGTGGAAGTACCACAGCATATCCAGATGAGTATGTCCTGGTGGCAGTAAATGTGGAATGTGACCTCAGGGGTTCTGCTGTAGGTGCGGAAAACAGTACACATAACAACGGATGCGAGCCTGTCAGGTTGGGTAGCCCACTGCAAAGGCTATTCAGTACAAGGCCAGTGGTCTGCGGCCGACAGGAAGTTCAGTATCAACTATTTGGAGCTCAAGGCTGTCCGCCTGGCATTGCAAAAAAGCCTGTACCTGATGAGGGGCTAACATGTAAAGGTGTTTACAGGCAATGTAACAACCAAAGCCTATATATGCAAACAAGGCGGGTTGCATTCGATGCCCTGGTGATGGAGTCCACTCGGGTATTCCGATGGCCTGAGAGAAATGTGCTGTCGCTTACAGCAGTACACTTGAAAGGAGAACTAAATATTCAAGTGGAATTACGGAGCAGGAATGCTCTGCATCCAAGGGAAAGGTTGCTGAATGTGGAAGTTTTCCAAGAGAGAAAAAAAAAATTCTTGGACCATTACTAGTCGATTTGTTTTCTACTGGGAATAAATGCCAAATTTAAAAGGTATTTCTCCAGGTTTGGAGAAGACTTGCGTTGCGCTTCCGGCGAAGTAAACTCCAGGGACTCAGTACGTTTTTTCACCAGTTCGTATTATTCAAAAAGTCTTGATAAAGGTTCGGCTAGAGAAGGCCTCAGTGATATTGATTGGTCCACTGTGGCTGAGGAGACCAGGGCTCCCACTGCTGCTACAGTTAGCTCGGGGGCCTCCGTGGAGGTTAACTCTGAGGAAGAATCTCTTGAGCCAAGGGCCAGTGTACCATCCAGACCCAGAGTGGTTGAGCCTGGCAGCTGGGAGATTGAGAGGCGATTTTTGACTCAGCGGGGTGGCACGGACAGGGTAATAAAAACTATCCTGGGCTTACGCAGAGGGTCAACACAGAAAATATATGATAGGACGTATAATCCTTCACGAGACATCTGCATATCAAGCGTTTCCTAAGAGGGGCGACATGGTCGTCATTCACAACAGTATATAGGTTCCTGTCTTGGGACTTGAATCTAGTGCTAAATTCTCTAACAGCGCCACCATTTGAACCTCTGAAAGAGACATAGTTGAGACTGTTATCTTTAAAGACTGCCTTTCTCTTTGCTATTACATCAGCTAGGAGAGTATCAGAATTATCTGTGTTATCAATCAGTGCAAACCTGGGCATTTAATTGATTCTTTTACTTTAAGTAACATTCTTTTATTACTTATAAATTTTTGTACTTCTTTAGTATAATTAAACAACATTATTTCTGATTTGGCCCAATTTATTTCTAATCCTGTCTTCTCCCCAAACTCTTTTAAATGTTTATCTATCCTATGTATCTTTTTAACTGGATCTTTAATTGTCAACAATGTATCATCTGCAAATAAACTTATTTTATTTTTCTCCTTAATTCCAATTCCTTCCAAATTCTCATCATTTCTTATTACATTCGCTAATGTTTCTATAACTATTGCAAATAGAACTGGAGATAATGGACATCCTTGTCTCGTTCCTCTTGATATTTGAATCTGATCTGTAAATCCATCATTTACCATCACTACAGATGTATTATGTGAATATAATTGATTTATTAACCCTTTAAATCTCTCTCCTAATCCTATTTTATTTAAAATTATTTTTAGCGCCGGCCATTCCACACAATCAAAAGCTTTAAATATATCTAATGCTAAAATTCCAGCTTTTGTTTATCTCTAAATTTATCGTTTTCCCTATTAAATTTGCCATCTGTCTTCCTTGAATAAAACCACATTGATCTTTATGTATATACTTATAAATAAATTTATTTAACCTCTTCGCCATTATTGCTGTCAATATTTTTGCATCTTGGTTTATTAAAGATATTGGTCTATAAGAACCTGGATCAGTAGGATCCTTTCTTGGTTTTAAAATTAATATTATTAGTGATTGCTTCCATGATAATGGGATTTTATCACCCCTTAATATACTATTATATAATACTTTTAATTTAGGAATTAAACATTTTTTAAATGTTTTATAATATTCTGGACCTAGTCCATCCAGTCCTAGTGATTTCCCTCCTTTTAAATTATTTATTACTTCTTCTATTTCCTCTTCTGATATCATTTCTTCCATCAACCCTTTATCTTGTTCTGTTAGCCTTACTTTCCAATTCTTATTAATATATTCCTCTAGATTCTCTACAGATTTTTCTTCTGCTGAGTACAATTCTCGAAAAAATTCCTCAAATATTTTAAATTTCTCTTTCATCAGCCTATTTTTTTTACCAAATTTATCTTTTACTACACCAATCATATTCCTAGTTTTTTTTATTGTACTGATCTAGCCAGCATTTTAGAATTTTTATTACAGTATTCAAAAAATTCCCTTTTCAAATATATTAACTTTTTCTGAACTTCATCCATTTCTACCTTTTCTAATTCATTTCTTTTTGCTTGTAATACTATATATTTCTGTTTAGTCCTATCTATTATATATTCATTCTCTAGTTCCTTTATTTCTTTTTCTAACTTCAATTTTTCCCCCTAATTGTCTCTTTAATTTTCTTGATTCTTTAATACATATTCCTCTTACCACTGCCTTCATAGTATCCCATAATACATCTTGTTAGTTCCTTATTGTTTATATCCCAAATTTTTTGCCACACCTTCTCTATTTTATTTACTATCTCTTTATAGTTAAGTAAGTTAGTATCCAATCTCCACCTTTTTGCTTCTCTGTAATTCTTTTTCATAGTTATATCCAAATTCATCAAAGCATGATCTGTTACTTTTATTGTTTCAATTTCTGTATTTATTAATCTAGGTATCATATTCTTTGAAACAAAAATATAATCTATTCTTGAATAATTTTTATGAACTGATTAATAATATGTATATTTCTTTTCCTCACCCTTTATTAACCTCCAAACATCTATCAGTTCATTTCTACTCACCAATTTATTTAAAATTGTTATATTATTATATCTATCTCTAATTAATGGATCCGATTTATCTTTCCACCTGTCCATCACCATATTAAAATCGCCTGCCATTATTATATAATCTCCTTTCGTATTTTTAATCTTATTAAATATTTCTTCATAAAACTCTTTTTGCTTCTCATTAGGTGCATAAATATTCACTATAACATATATTTCTCCATCTATTTCGCCTTGTATAATTACATATCTACCTTTTTCATCTATCTCTACACTTATTACAATAAAATTACATCTTTTAGAAATTATAATTGCTACTCCTCTTGATTTAGATGTACCAAATGCTTCCTCATAAGTGGCAACCCAATTCAATTTAAGTTCATTTTTTTATCTCGTTTTCCATTTTTTTCCTGTAAAAAAATTATATCAGCCTTATCTTTTTTTAATATCGATTCTATCCTTTTTCTCTTTATTATTGACCCGAATCCTTTCACATTTAATGTTGATATTCTCAGTCTATTCTCCATTTTTCATATTTCCAGTCTCTTAATCCTACTCCCCATTGGCTCTTTAGTGTAGTGCTCCCCTTCCCTTCCCCCTTCCTACTCCCCTCCCCCTTCCCTCCCTCCCCATCTATCCCTCCCCTACCCACACATACATTTATCCCCCCTTTCCCTCCAAAGCGTTCTTGCTTTGCCAACGACCACTAATGGTCTTGGGGGGGGTAAAGGTATACCAACTCCAGGCATAGAGACCAATACCTTCTGCCGATTAATTTTCATTCCCGTATTTTTTCCCTCTCTTCCCCCTCTCTTCCTTCTCTCTACCCTTTTACTTTATATATACATATATCAATCTCTATCCATATACAATCTATAAAGATATGGTCTGATCATTGGTCATCAACCCTTCTCCTACTCTATAAAGTTCTCTTTCTTCTTCTTCTGTTATATCATAATGTTTCTTCCGGTCCTCCTCAACCTCTGTCCTTTCTTTTATCTCCTGAGATCTTCTTCTCTTCTCCTCCAGTCGCTCCTCCCACTGCTCCTTCTTCTGCTTCTCCTACCGCACCTTCATCTTCCTTTTCATCTTGCTGCATCAATTTCAGATTTCTGAAAAGTTGCAATCCTTGTTCAAGAGAATTTATTCTGTAATATTTGCCAGCCCATTGGAATTTCAGAAAAATGGGATATCCCCAGCTGTATCTTATTCCAGCTCTCTGTAGAACTATGATACAAGGTTTCATTTCTCTTCTCTTCTCCAATTTATTGTTTCCTGGCATAGATCATTATAGATTTCCACTGTATTCTCTCGATACTTCAATAATCCTGGGCTTTTTCTGATAGCTTTCATCAAATCATCCTTTTTGTTGAAATTTGCCACTCTCATAATGATATCCCTGGGAGTTATTCCCCTCTTCATAGCTGTCACACAATGAATCCTTTCTATGTCCTGTTGTTCCCATAAAATCTCAGGAGCAATGCTTTTTAACCATTTTAACATTTCTTCTTTCAAGGATTTTTGAGTTTCATGTGGTAGCTCTGCAAACCCACGAATTCTCACATTGTTTCTTCAGTTTTGATCCTGCAACTGTATGATCTGCTTCTCCAGCTGAGAACTCCTGTCATGATGTTCCAGTAATCTTGTCTGCTGATCCACTTGGATTTTTTTTATATCATCCACTTTAATGTCCGGATCTTTTAATTCTTTTGAGATATTTTTATACATCTCAGTCATTTCCCCTCTTATATTAGATGTTAATGTAGTTACAAGAGCTTGGTTAGACTCTGTTATAAGTTTCTGTATAAAAGCTTTCAGTTCTTCATTAGCTCCGTTTGTTTTCTGTTTAGTCGCCATTTTGGTTTCTTGTTCATCTCCGTTAGCGTTTAAGCTTGTATTTTCAAAATCTCTAACTAGGCGATTAAATGTTTTATCTGTTGCTCTTAATCGTCTCCAGGTAGGTTGTTTATAAACTTTTGTCCCTTTTTGCTTAGACGACATAAATATCTCCAGCAGCGAAAACCAAAAACAGCTTTGCTCTCGCTCCGTCTCAACAACTATTTCCAATTTAAACAAAGTCTTTTATTTTTTCTCCAGCTGGAGAAGAATCAAAACCAATCCAATATCTTATCTTACATTCCTTCCCACATTATTTTTCCTTAATTACTCACAGTCTTTCTTTCTTTTAAAAGGGCTTCCCGGGGTTTTTCATTCTCCTCTGCTCCGGGAGAAGAATATTAGCCTCTCTCTGCCATTGCAGCTGGCTCCTCCCTAAACTGTTATTTTTAATAATAAGTAAGCTTTTGAATTTGAGTGAGAAATTTGAATTTCTTTGTATATGATTAATTTTATACACAGGGAGCAATTCACCAGAGAGAAAAAGGTTGATTGCCACAATTCACTGTCTTTTTCACTGCTTGTGTGCATATACTGACAAATAATACCTCTTTCTCTGCACAGAAGTTGTGTTCCATAGTATGGTCTAAGAGTACATGATATAGACACATAAAGCAAAATTAAGGACGGTTGGGTCAGATGGTAGGTTGGAAACCACCTGGGAACATCAGCTGCACAACAGTCAGTTCCAAGGTTAAACGAAGTCAAGAAATAAACATCTGTTAGGAATTGGTCACATTTGAAACAACTATTAATTAGTGGATTACTTTATGATCAATGGGACTGGCTAGCAAGATTTCAGTCTATCTTTGCTACTTTGTATTTTGGTGCAGAGTTAACAAAGTCAAGATAGCCAGTGGGCCAAGAATTGTTCACCTCTTCTACATTAGTAGGAAATTCTGAGAGTTTATCATTTTGGTTGTCTGTTGTTAGTATTAGTATTTAGAATCATTTCTTTTCATTCTCTTCATTTCATTTTATTGTTCTTTTGACATTTTCTCTCTCTGTCATTTCTCTCTCTCTCCCTCATATCTCTATGCTTTGTGGTCCTGTGGATCTGTGGTCCTGTGGAATTTTTCAAGAAGTATGTATACTTTAACAGGGAAGTACCTCAATCCAGTGGATATTTACATGTTCTCATTTACCTGTGCGAGAACTATGCAGTTGTCTTGTGTCTACACTGTCAAAATTTAGTGCTTTGAACAAGAGAGCATTAAAGCAGTGGGAAGGGGCCTTGAGAACTGCTGAACATTCAATTAAGAACAAGCTTTTGCAACTAAGAACAAGCTTCATGATACAAAAACTTGTCACGCAGATGGACAACAGTGGTGGTCATTTCTTCTGCTTCTTCCCACCATTGGACCAACCCTTAGTATGTGCTCTTTCTGTGTCCTCAGTGTCAGCAACAACATGGATCTCAATTTCAAAGGCTCAATTGACATTCAGCACTAGATCATCACTTTCAAGAACATAGATTCCTATTGGTGCATCTTTTACTGGTGCAGACCCCCTTGACACTGGAAACATTCTGACAGAAGATTCTAGAAAAATCTGAGCAAAGTTCTTCTGGAATGGATTCAGAAACTGGAAAGAACCAGAAAGACAAGGATTGTGATAGGATTCAACTCCAGTCAATATTGGACTGAGAGGACTGTCCTCAGAATCACATGCCCCAAGCCACAGATGGAATGTCTCACGCTTATGACTCTCAGTTTAGAGACTAATCCCCTAATGTTGGCGGTCAGACACACCAGTCCCCTTGACATTGATCCTGAGAATAGCCTCCTCAGCATTAGTTCCCAGAATATTGTGACTTGTAGAACTATATTTCCAAATTCCATTTACTCAAGGTAATGAGTAATATGTTCATTAGTCCAAGGACAGACAGACAGAATCATCCTGTTGAAGTTACTTGTGATCTCCCTCCTATTCTGGGATAGAAGATCCACTCCCTGTTGGGACATGAGCTATTATAATAACAGTCCTACATTTGACACCAGTCATTTTGATGACATGTACCATCTCTGATCATCTTTCTGGTATTGTAGACAGCCGCCATCAATTTACTACAACCAACTTCTCATGACAGTGTAGTGTTTCTAGATCTCTGATTTATCTACCTCCATATGCCACTTGAACAGCTCATCCTATTCTTACTTAGATCACTTTGGTATCTGCACCAACAACAGAGATTTGGCTGTCAGTATAAACTGCCATCAGATTTGGTCATAGCAATGGGTTCATCTAGGTCTCATTGAGGAATCCTCACTCAGCAGTTGCCTTCTGTTCCTTGATTCTAGTACATTGCATCCATCTGCCACGTTGTCTCAACAGGACAAGCATTTTGATTCAACAGTGGGAAATGACAGTAGTGACTCAATGTCATCAAAATAATAACAGTGCATCTATATCATTGTCAATTCCTGTAGTGGGTGATTAACAGCATTTGTTTTCATTGGATGATATCAGATTGTATTTTGAGCAGATTATGCACGTGGTTGGAGCAGCTGGTCAAAGTACCTAAACTTCAGGATATAGACCTTGTCTTCATACAAGTTGAGTCTAACACTACTTTTCAAGCTACAAACCCAACAACTTTATCTCTTTGAAGAGTTTCTTGCCAGTCTTGACAAATATTATCTTCAGTACTAGCTACTACTATCAATACTAGTTTGTTTCAGTAACCAGAAGACACTCCAACTTTATTATAGCTGAAACTTAGCAAATAAATAAATCTGAAAATACATATTCGGATCCTGCCAATAAGGATGTAAGTTGGATGTCATTACTTAGAAGACATACAGTATTAGTGCTGTGTCTCTGAAGTCAGTGAATTACCAAACATGTATGTACTTCCCTCAATCCCTGCATTTCATCCCACTGCCTTTGGCAAGTCAGCTTGTGTCACAGAGGCTGTTGAAGAAAAATGTCTTGCTTTCTTATAACTATTAATTCTTCAAGTAGTTCTCTGTTAACTCACATAAGTACCTTCCTCCACCTGTTGCCCCATTTTTCCTTCAACTTCTTACCTGTTCCACTGGTGTAAGACTAAGAATTCCGAGGAAGAGCAGGGAGATAGGGTATGTAAAACTCTGGAGAAAGGACTAGGGGCAGGGATTCAGAAAGTGCTGCGAAAAATAGCCCAAATGATGTAGATAGGGCAGGCCAAGTAGAACTAGAGACCAACAGGTGGAGGGAAAATAACTTTAGTACAAGACTTCCAGGAAGGGCACATGGTCTCAAGCGTCTCTGCACTAATGCACAAAGCATGGGAAATAAGCAAGATGGACCCAACTCTTAGAACAACAAAATAAGTATGATTTAATAAGCATTACTGAAAGAATGGTAGGATGAATCTCGTGATTGGAATGTAGGAATGGGCGGTATAACCTATTTTGCAGAAATAGACCAAACAAGAAAGGAGGAGGAGTAGGCTTATATGTCAAGGATGTTTTCACCTGTGAAGAGATCCATGACTTAAATCTGGGAAGCCAAGTTGAGAGCATCTGGGTAAGAATTAAGGGAGTGAGAAATAATAGGGATGTGATTGTGTGGGTTTGCTACGGGCCTCCAGGCCAACCTGAGGACTTGAATGAGGCCTTCCTGGAGCAGATGACCACACATTCGAAAAGGAGAGATGCAGTGTTAATGGGAGATTTCAATTATCCTGATATTTGTTGGCAGTCAAATTCTGCCAAGACCACAAGGTCCAACAGGTTCCTTGCTTGCCTTGCAGACAGTTTCATGATCCAGAAGATGAAAGAGGCAACAAGGGGATCAGCTATTTTAGATCTGATCCTGACCAACAGGGAAGACCTAGTCGATGAGGTGGAGGTGGTGGGATCCTTAGAGGGGAGTGACCATACTCTTTTGGAATTTGTTATTCAGTGGGAAGGAGAAGCCAGGTGTAGCCAGACACGCATCTTAAACTTTAGGAAAGCTGATTTCTGTAAACTTAGAGAGTTGCTTGCTGAAATCTCGTGGTCAAGAATACTAAAAGAGAAAGGAGTTCATGACGGGAGTTTTCTTAAAAGTGAGATACTGAAGGTACAATTGAAAACTGCCAGTATGGAGGAAAAATGGCAGGTGTCTAAAGAAACCAGAATGGTTGACTAAAGAACTCTCAGCTGAGCTAAGTGTTAAAAGAAACATGTACAGGAAATGGAAGAATGTAGGGAGAAGGTCAGAAAAGCTAAAGCACAGAATGAACTCAGGCTTGCCAGAGACATTAAAAACAATAAAAGGGGCTTTTTTAGATATGTCTGCAGCAAAAGGAAAAACAAGGAAATGATAGGATCGCTGTGTGGAGAAGATGGCTAATTAATAACGGAGGGAAGAGAGAAGGCAGAACTACTCAACACCTTCTTTGCCTAGTTTTCTCCCAAAAGGATAGAAGTACTCTACCTGGGAGATGGGGAGCAGATGAAGAAGCGGGGGAAATGCAGCACAGAATAGAGAAGTAGTACAGAAATATTTGGCTAAACTAGATGAATTCAAGTCTCCAGGGCCAGATGAATTACATCCAAGGATATTAAAGAACTGACAGAAGTCATTTCTGAACCACTTGCAATAATCTTTGAGAACTTTGGAGAACAGGAGACGTCCCAGCAGACTGGAGGAGGGCAAATGTCGTCCCCATCTTTAAGAAGGGGAAAAAAGAGGACCCAAATAATTATCACCTGGTCAGCCTGACATCAATACCAGGAAAGATCCTAGAGCAGATCATTAAACAGTTAGTTTGTAATTACTTAGAAAGCAATGCCATAATCACTAAAGGTCAGCATGGATTTCTCAGAAATAAGTCATGCCAGACTAATTTTATCTTTTATGATAGGGTTACAAGCTTGATAGATGAAAGGAATGCTGTAGACGTGGCATATCTTAACTTCATTAAGGCCTTTGACAAAGTTCCCCATGACATTCTTGCAAAGAAGCTAGTAAAATGTGGCTGGACAGGGCTGCTGTTAGGTGGATTGGTAATTGCTTGACCGACCGAACCCAAAAGGTGCTCACCAATGGCTGCTTTTCACCCTGGAGAGAAGTGACTAGTGGGGTGCCACAGGATTCTGTCCTGGGCCCAGTGCTATTCAACATCTTCATCAATGACTTAGATGAAGGAGTGGAGGGCATGCTGATCAAATTTGCAGATGACACCAAATTGGGAGGGGTTGCTAATACCCCAGAGGACAAGATCAAATTTCAAAATGACCATGACACATGGGAGACCTGGGCCAAAGGTAACAAAATAAATGAGAGAAATGTAAAGTCCTACACTTAGGCAGAAAAAGTGGAATGCACAAATATAGGATGGGGGACGCATGGCTGGATAGCAGTACATGTGAAAAGGATCTCGGAGTCTTGGTAGGTCACAAGCTGAACATGAATCAGCAGTGTGATGAGGCAGCCAAGAAAGCAACGCGATTCTTGGTTGCATCATTGGGAGTATGTTGTCTAGATCGAGGGAGGTAATGGTATCACTCTTTTCTGCATTGGTTAGGCCTCATTTGGAATACTGTGTCCAGTTCTGGGTGCCTCAATTCAAGAAGGGTATCGACAAGCTAGAGCGTGTCCAGAGGAGGGTGACCAAAATGGTGAAGGGTCTGGAAGCCATGCCCTATGAGGAGTGGCTTAGGGATCTGGGTATGTTTAGTCTGCAGAAGAGAAGGTTAAGAGGGGACATGATAGCCATGTTTGAATATTTGAAGGGATGTCATGTCGAAGAGGGAGCGTGCTTGTTTTCTGCCGCTCAAGAGACTAGGACAAGGAGCAATGGATTTAAGCTGCAGGAAAGGAGATTTCACTTGAACCTCAGGAAGAATTTCCTGATGGTCAGAGCTGTCCGGCAGTGGAATATGCTGCCTCAGAGTGTGGTAGAGTCTCCTTCTTTGGAGGTTTTTAAGCAGAGGCTGGATGGCCATCTGTTGGGAATGCTTTGATATGTGTTCCTGCATAGCAGGGGGTTGGACTCGGTGGCCCCTGGGGTCTCCTCCAACTCTATGATTCTATGACTAGGCTGCTGAAAACATATCTAGGTCTAAACAGTACTGAGGTTGTTTGCACAGATGCAGACTTATTCATATGTATGACCTCACAGACAGTCATCAAATAAAGCACAATTACAAGTAGGTAACCTTTTCTTTTCCTTCCTTTTCTCGTTTGGTGCATAATTTGGTGTGTAAACTTCTTGCCGAGTAATTTCCTGCTGAATTAGCTCACACAGTATGTGCTAGGGTTTTTTAAAAGAGTATTTTGTTTGTAATTTGTTTTTAATTGCATCTGTGTTTTACTCCTCATCAAGCCTGGGGAGAGGCAGGTAACAAATAAAATTATTATTATTAGTTTGGAGCACATAAGATAGAAATTTAACCTGTCTGTCTAATCAGCTGGAATATTCTTACCAGTTGGTTAGTAGTTCAGCACCTGTCATAGTTTACAGAAATTTATAATTTGGCCTGTTTTCCTAAAGCTTATAGAATGCATCAAGTTTAAATAGTATAATAAAAAGAGCATCCAGTTTTACTCTTAGTATTTCAATAACTTCTTGACAAGGAAAGACCTGTTTTTAAGATGGGAAAAACTGAAACCTTGAGACAGTAACTTAAGTAAGGATGGTAAGGTTTGTTCAGTTTTGTTTATGAGATCTGAGATTAGAATCAAAGAATTCCATATTTGTAGTTTCCATCTTAATCACTGTGTGATTCACATTAAATTATATCCAAACCTTTGCAGCCAAGTTCCAGAAGACTGCTGTTTTAATCTGTTCATTTTGCATGTCATAAAGTAGCCTTGTTAATTTTTAAGGTGCTGCAACAGAAATTTATCAATTTTCTTTTTGCTTTTAGTGTTCGTTAAAAGGAGGAAGTAATGATTCATGGATGAATACTTTATCTGATCAAATTTCAAATATGGGATTGCTGGTAAGAATTTTTAAATGTCAACATTCTGTTTAGAAACCATCTTTGTTGACCAATTATAAACAGCTTTCAGTCTGGGCATCTATCATGTTCTGATGTAATTGGCTGGATTTGCCTGTGTGATTTTTACTTCGTTTATTTGTTTATATAACATCATTTGTCTATTTAATTCTTTACAAAGTACAAGTTTAATATGGCCTTGTCCTTACAGATTTTAAACAGTCACAGGGAAAAAACAAAGGAAGATGAGGGGAATGGAAACAGGAGTATACAAGAGAAATACAGTGGCCCCTCCACCATTGCAAGAGTTTGGGGCACAGAACACTTGCAAAAGTGGAAAAACCATGAATAACTCCCCTCTTGAAATCCCTCTCTCATTCTCTTGCAGTGCTCCCCCCTCCCATTCCCTTGCCTTTTACACGCCAGGGCCAGAGGTAAGAGAATGGGAGGGGAAGCTCTGGAGGGGAGAAGAAAGGTGTTCACATGCCTCCCCCACTATTTCCTTGCTTTTTGTTCAGGCCCTTGCCTTCCTTCTCTATGCCTGGCAAAACACAAGGGAATGGGAGGAGGAGAATGAGATGGAGGCCCATGCACACCTCACAAATAATCAGATTTGCAAAGGTCAAACCCATGAATGTGGAGGGAGGACTGTATATGTGATTGCTTCAAGTGAAACAAGGCATATCCACTGCGGAATTATAGCACTTCAGTAGCAGTTTAACTGCTCAATCCTATGCAATCCTAGGATTTTTAGCTTAGTGAACTACTTAGAATTTTTGTAAAAGATCTATAGTGTGGTACTACAACCTACAGTGGAGAACTCAAAGTAGCTCACCAAAGTACAGATTGCAGAATTCCATTAGGTGAAGCCACAGCAGCTGAACTTTTCTCAAGGTGCTATAATTGGGTAGCATGTAAAGATCAATAGATTGACTTTCAAAACTTCAAAAATTCATTTTTTTTCAATGACATGCTGCACCACACTGTGGAAAATCTGGGAGTTGTAGCCCTCCCAGAATGAACATTTTCCGGTTCTAATTCTGGCAAGGATCTGTTTCATCTGGCCATTTCTAGGACTGGCTAATGGTGCTCACTAGATAAATACTGAATAAACACAAGCAAGAGGATTACTCAGTTGTTGATACACTTCTGATTGTCCACTGATAGAAAACATGAGAACTTTGACTCCACTTCAGTGCATACTTACTTGAGAATAGGAATCATTTGACTTAACTAAATTCTGAGTAAACATATACAGGAAGGCTTTGTCAGGTTTGGAAGAGGGAAACAGAAGAAAGATAGGAAGCCTAAGCAAATAACTTCTTTACTATGCTCTCAGATTTGAATCATTGCTTCTCTCGTTCATCAGAAAATCTGTCAGAATGTTGCCAAGTGGTGCAACCTGCTCCTTCCCGATCCCTGTCTTTGTCTGTGTCCCTTTCTCTGATTCTACGATTGCTTGGCATTTAACACAATTGTTCTTTCCCTCTGTAGGAAATATATGGCCCTCTAAATGTCCTAGAGCTACAATTCCCATTAGCAGCCACAACACCCCTCATTGGCTGGGCTGCCTAGGGCTGATGGAATTTGCAGTCCAGCACCTATAGGGTCATACATTTCCCACCCATTGTGTAGATCCCAGGTAAATGCATACTGGGGCTACACACAGCCTAGTTTTCCTTGCTCCTTCTGCTCTTCTGGTAAGTTGTGCCAGCAACCATCTTTCTTCCTAATGTAAATGAGCACACAATTTAGGCACTCCCTATTGCATCCCAGTGCATTATGAAAATCTTTTTTAATAATACATGAATGTTCTGTACCATGGACCAGACTATAGATCTTTGTGACCCCATTACAGTCAGCCCTCCACATTTGCTGGTTTCCCTTTTGCGGATTTGATAATTCATGAATTTGAATATATTCTCTCTAGGAATCTCTAAGCCCTCTTGTGTGATTCTGTGGTCAGCTTCCATCAGGTGTTGACCATAGGGTCACACTGGGGGACCTGGAGATTCCTAGATTAGTGTTCTTTCGGGTAAAAAAGAAAAAAAATAGTGTTTGTGATTTTTATTTATATTCACTGTTCTTCCACTTTCGCAGGGGTCTTACTCCCGTAACCACTGCAAAAGCAGAGGATCCACTGTATCAGCTATTCCCAGGGATTCTAACCCACTGGATCAAAATATTTATTTTTTGTTGGCAAGCCAAGGAGTGTGTTTGTGGAAGACTGAGTAGAGTACAGGGAGCAGCAATGTATTCTGAAGTGTTCTGGGGAGGGTAACTTTTGAGGAGTGATTTTAAGGAACTAAAGAAGCAGATGCAATAGATTTCCCAAACTGTACTTGAGAATCCTGTCTCTTCTGCAGAGATTTCAACAGCTTTGAAAATAATTGAAAATAATTTTAAGCAGTTTGGACTGTTTTTTATTTGAGACTCTTGCCAGAATACTACTCTGGAAAAAATACACTGTTTTAGGATATTTGTAGTCTGACTGAAGTCAGTAGCTTGGAGCCAGTGAGTATATGTGAGGTGGGGATTGCAATTAGAATGCAATCACAATTTGAGACTCTTTTAAGCTTTATTTCCTATATAAATGACTGTTCCTGACATGAACTAAGCCTAGGCTACAGTGAAAGTGTGTAGGGGACAGGAATGGAATTTTTTTTTATATTTGACTTTATTATATGTAAAATCTGTTCCTTGGTATATGGAAAAACCAGAGTCTCAGATCAGAAAATTAAATACTGTAGGTAATATAACAATAATGATTATAAGTAATCTGTAATATTCACCCAGAATTGGTAGCAACGATCATGCAAGTTTCAATGCAACTTCAGTACATTCAGTTATACACTTTCACCTTTCCAAAGTTACAGGAACATCCTGTCCCAAATTGCCAACAGAAGAATTACTTGGCAGTACATTTCAAGACTAGATGTTTCTTAAGGATGAGGTGACATTCTGACTGCTCTTTGCAGAATATAATTCCTTGACCACAGAAACATAAGCACAGAAGTTCATGTTCAGTGCAGCTGTCCAGATATCATTCTCTTCTCTGTAGTTCATATATTGCTAGCTACGTTTTTGTCAAATTACCAGCAGCATTCAAATAAGCTAGGCTTAAAGTTCAGCACTGTAGTTATAGTTCTGTTAATTTTGTACTTATTCTCACAGATAAATTTCTTTCCAGTTCTGAAAATTTGTATGCAAAACTGTCCCAACGTTGAGTTAGTTTCCAAGAATTACTATGTGCTTTTCTTTTCCAGAATCAAACCGAGGATGCTCCAGTCAATAAGATGGACTTACCAATAGGTGGGTATTTAATGGAGAAAAGGTCAAAGTCTCACTTGGTTTATGGTATATGTAGCAGAATTATGTCAGCCTTTTTATTAAAAAGTCTTTAAATTACCAATGGCCTAAGTACAGTTATTAGCCCCAATTAGAGGAGGCCCATTGAATTTAAGATATTAACCACATTTAGCTGAGGATTTTCCCCTGGATTTAGTAGATCTTTTCTACTTGGGAGTAGCAGTTGGATTTAGGCCAATTTATATAATTTCAAAAGTAATTGGTATCCTAAATGCTACACATTGGACAAATCCAGAATTTTCAGAATCCAGATCTGAGTCCCTAGAAGATTCTGGGAATCCACAAATCTTGAATCTTTTGAATCCTTTTTTTAAAAAACGGTTTAAGAAGCAAGGGAAAGGAGGATAATCTTGGGCAAGACACACTATCTCATCCTCAGCAAAGGCTTAGGCAAAGGCAAATGTCCCTCTGAAGAAATCTGGCTCAGACAATTGTCATAATTTTGCCTCAGGATCTCCCCAGATTGAAAATGACATGAAGGCCCTTTCTACACAGGCAGGAAAATGTAGATTAATCCCACATTTTCCTGCCTATGTAAACAGGTCCACATACTACAGTACAGTGATAATCCAGGTCAAAACTGGATTTTCTTTGCATAGCTCCTTATGGCATCCTGGGGTTTGTGGTTTATTGATGCACGAGCACACTTTGGCAGAGAAGGGTGTGACACCTTGTAAAACTACAAACCCCAGAATTGTGTATGAAAGAGTTTTGCAAGGGAGCCAAGGAATCTTTCAGCTGTCCTTGAAATCTCAAGCCTGTAACCTTCCAGTCAAGTGCTAAACTTAAATGTTTTTTTAATTATTTATTTGTATCAAGCCTCTCCGTATGGATCGAGGCGGCGAACAACTTACACATAGCATGTATTTCGATACATTTCTATACATGCCCCCAACAAACTGGGTACTCATTTTACTGACCTACGGAAGGATGGAAGGCTGAGTCAACCTTGGAGCCCGGCATGATCGAACTCACAACCTTGTGGCTTGCAGTACTGGCATTTAACCACTGCACCACCTTAAATGTTCAGTTTAAATATCTTAGAATACAGCCTCAGATGTAATTTCTGAAATTGTTAGCAAAACTTATTATTACTCCAAGGGAAAAACTCATCTGTTTGCCAGCTCCCCTTGTGTGAGGTTTCAGGCATCTCAGTCTCCAACAAACTATTTGGTTGGTGAATTTGAAAATTTGGTTTGCCTATTTTGGCACAGGGATTTGGATTCACGAATCTTGAATCCTTCCCAGGTATTGAGGATTTGGTTGACCATTCCCTACTAAATGGCAAGAAAAAGAGGAAAATCTGAGTTGGAATAGCAAGAAGGGAAAATAGGTATCTGATTGCTGAATTTCTACATGATTAAAACAGCTGTCCCTGTACAAATTTACGTGGTGATAACTGGCTTTCATCTTGTTGGGACAAAAGAGCCATACTTTGCTGTGGAAAAGGACAAGATAAAAGATTTAGTACCTGGGCAAAGAAGTGTTGTTTTGGTTGCTTGCAGTATACAGAGAAAATGTTTTTAAGTGCTGATTGTGTATGAATGCATGGGAGCATAGTCACCCACCCACCCACCCACTCCCATTAATACAAACGAAACTTCACTTCCTTAGAGAGAATGGACAAATCTCTAGCAAATTATAAGATGCTGGAAGTAATAGAGATTGGCTGGTTTTAAAAAATGCTGTACAGGTTCTCAGATTGTCTTTGCACAAGATCACATACAAGGATATGAATGAAAAATCTAGCAATATTTTGTCATCCCAAAAAGAGGAACGATTTGCATGGATACTTCCATTCCCACTTTTTCCCTTAGGTGGCCTCCAGGATAAGAAATTTGATGTGGACAAACGAGGCATGAATCTTGGAGATTTCAATGACATTATGAGAAAGAGCCGGTCTGGTTTTCGTCCTCCTAATTCCAAAGACATGGGAACCCCTGATAGTGGGCCTTACTTTGAAAAGGTGAGATAAATTTCCTCGGTAAGAATCTCGTGGAAAAGTGGCTGCTTTTTCTAGCTACATTCCATTTCTAAACAAGAAAACCAGTTTAGTGCAAGGAATTGGTCAAAACAATACTTATGAGGAGCAAATGGGAGAAATGTGGTGAAATGAACCTATGGATAGTGCTTATTGTAATAATTACTATTCTGAAAGAGCATTTCTCCTGAAGTTTACTTAATTGTGAGTGTTCAATATAGTATATGTTTCAGTATCTGCAGCACTCAGTAACTCTTTGACACAGTGCTGGTATAAATGCATGCTCAGCCAAAGTTACATTTGCAGTTAAAAAATACCTTTAAAATCTGTCAGTTTACTCAGTTCTTCTTCGTGGTCTCTGTGCCTCATACAATAGGAGCTTTTGCGCCTGCGCGGTAGCATTCGGAAGATTCTAGAGCTCGTTGGCTTGGCGGGGAGCCCCTCCCCCTCGGTCGTACTGCGCATGCTCCTCCCGCCGAGCCACGGTCTCTCCTCAGTTCTTTCTTGTCCGCCTCAGCATACAGAAGGTTCTTCTTGTTGACTTGCGTTTTTCTTGCGTTTTTCTTGCTGCGTAGTTTTTTCGGATTTGGAAATCGACCTCGGACCATCTCTCGACTCTCCCTACGGACTTCCCTTCGATTTTGGTACGTTTTTTCACGTTTTTCGATCTTTTTCGCCTTTTCCCTCGGCTCTTTTTTCGGCTTGGTGCGGCGTCCTCCGACTCTCCCCTTCTCCTCGCCCTTGCCCCGCGTTTTATGTCGGCGTTGTTTAAGTCCTGTGCCTCCTGTGGAAGGAAGGTCACCCTTTCTGACCGACACTCGAAGTGTCTTTTTTGTTTGGGTGAGGGGCATAACGTCCAAACTTGCCCCGTGTGTAGGGAGTTCACCCACCAGACACTTCGGAACCGGGCGGCGAGGTTGAAGTCTTTTTGCTGGGAGCAGTCTCTCCGCGCCCAGAAGACCGAGTCCGTTCCGATGGAAAAAGGCCTTTCTTCGCCCTCCTCCTCTTCTCCGACGGCCGCCGGGACCTCGGTACCGTCGGTGTCGAAGCCCCCGGTACCGGCGATGAAGCTACCGAGGATCCCGAAGATCTCAACGGGTCGGTCAGGAGACGACCCCACGGCCTCCTCCTCGAAACCACTGACTTCTGCCCAGAAGAAGCGCCCCGCTACCGAGGAGGTACTGAGGGAGAAGAAAAAGAAGAGGAAGGAGAAGCGGCACACTCCGGAGACCACCCGGCCACTGACCCCGCCGCCTACCCAGCCCGCGGGAGAGCCGGCCCTCTCCAACGTCCCGGAGGAAGAAACGACGCAGGCCCAGGAGATCCTGGAGCTCTCGGACGATGACCAGCCCGTCGAGGCCACCCCCTCCCAGCCTCCGAAGCTAGTCGTGGAGACTGTGCCGCCGAGCCGCCGTCCATCTCCGGAGCGCCACATGGACACCCCGGGCCGGAGACGTTCCTCCCCCTGGCATGACGAATCCCGATCTCCGGACCACTGGGCCAGGCCTCCATCCCCGCGGTATCGGGAGATGCGCCTGGAGAGCGTGCGTGCGGGCGAAAGCGCCACTCCCCTGGCTACTTGGGGAGATATGCGCTGGACCAAGGATGGCACAAGCCCCCGGGCTCCTACTTCCTACTCGCCCTCCTACCGGGACCACTACCACCCGGACTCGAGGTTCTGGTCGCCACGACCACGCTCCCGCTCGCCACCACGGGAGCGCCGCTATTCTCGCCATGGGCGATCGCCCAGGGGCAGGTCTCCGAGTTCTCACGCGGCCGGGGAACCATCACCCCGCCACAGACCGGTCTCCCCGCCGCCACGGGCCACGGCCACGGCGACCAGACCGAGCCCGCAGGCCACCCCGGCTCGAGCGGGAACCTCGGCCACGTCGACGACCCAGGCGGTGGTACACCCGAAGCCATCGATACTGCCCCCGGAGACCGTGCCGGCCCCGGCGGTACCGCCCGCCGCTCCGCCGATGCAGCCAGAGCCGCAACCACCGAGAGCGGAGGAGAAGGCCGCGGGGCGTTCGCCATCCCCGTCCGATGACTCCTATGAATCGGACTCTGACTCCGCGGAATCTACGCCGTCCTCCCACGAGTCACCGCCGCTGGGCTTCGGGGACCCGCTCCCGGAATCGGCCCTGGAGGACGTGCGCCAGTTCTCTGCAGTCCTCCTTCGGATGGCGACGGCGCTCGGCCTCAAGGTAACGGAGCCCGCCCCGCAGGCGCAGGACCTGGTCTTCCAATACCTGGAGACCCGACCTCCATCGACCGCGCCGCTCCCGTTCCTGCCGACCGTGGCGGATGCGCTGAAGCAACCCTGGGCCAAGCCGGCGTCCGCACAGCCTATCCCACATAGGCTTGAACATCTGTACAGGACCCAGAGGGAAGGAGCGGAGTTCCTGTTCAACCACCCCGTCCCGAACTCAGTGCTGGTGGAGTCGTCCCAGACACGGGGGGGCAACCGGGCCCACACCACCCCGCCCGATCGGGAAGGCCGGAAACTCGACGGCTTCGGGAGGAGGTTCTACTCGGCGGCGGCCCTGGTGTCCAGGACCGCCAACACCATGGCTTGCCTGGCAACCTACCACCGGAACCTCTTCGATCGCCTAGGTCCTCTCCTGGCTGACCTCCCGGAAGAGTCCCGCACGTCTGCCACGCAGATCTTCGGGGAGGCCGTGGCCGTGGCCACCCAACAACTCGCCACCTCGAGGCACGCCGTGGAGGCCACCTCGAGGGTCATGGTCGGTGCTGTGGCCCTCCGACGCCACGCGTGGCTCCGTTCCTCCGGCCTCCAGGAGGACAGCTGACGGAGGATAGAAGACCTCCCCTTTGACGGGCAGGGGCTCTTCCACACGTCCACAGACGATGCCATGGACCACCTCGTCAAGGCCCGGCTGACGGCGAAGAAGATCGGGATCAACCAGCCTCCCCAGGCTCGCCGGTCATCCCAGTCCAGGTCTTCGTGGCGGAGATCCTCCTCGTCCTCGGCCTACCAGCCTCGGTCCCCGCGCTCGACTGCCTCCAGACCGTCTGCGGCGTCAGCACAGAGGAGGCCCCACTGGCGGCAGCCTCCGCCGTCCAAGAAGTCTTCCTCGGGTGGGAAGGCGCGCTTTTGATGCCTCCCGCAGGACACCACCGATGCCGTCTTTCGCCCCTCCAGCAGACCTCATTCATCGTCCGGACCTGGCCAGGCACCTTGACCGATGGCGCGAGATCACCACGGACTCCTGGGTACTTACCATCGTCCGCCTGGGGTACGCCATCGAGTTCCGGGATATTCCACCACGGGGCGTTTACTACTCCACCCCGGCCAACCCAGCTCTGCTGGAGGAGATCCAGTCCCTGCTCGACAAAGGAGCGATCGAGAGGCTTCCACCCTCGGCCAGGACCACCGGTTTCTACTCGAGGTACTTCGCCATACCGAAAGCGGACGGGTCCCTACGCCCCATCCTGGACCTTCGGGGAGTGAACGAATACATCCCCAAGAGGTTCAAGATGGTCACGCTGCCATCGATCCTCCCCTTTCTCCGACGAGGGGACTGGCTGGCATCCATAGACCTCAAGGACGCCTACTTCCACATCTCGATCCGCCCCCAGCACAGGCGGTACCTGCGCTTCGCGATCGACGGTACCAGCTACCAGTACCGTGTCCTGCCCTTTGGACTCTCCACCGCACCCCGCGTGTTCACGAAGTGCATGGCTCCCGTCGTCTCCTTCCTGCGGACGAGAGGCGTCTCGGTCTACCCCTATCTCGACGACTGGCTATTGGTGGCGTCCTGCAAAGACAAACTTTACAAAGACATTCACCTCACCTTGACGTGGCTCACCCAGCTCGGGCTCAAGGTAAACCCCAAGAAGTCCCACCTCGAGCCTACCCGCCTCCTCGACTTCATCGGGGCGACCCTCGATACCGTGTCGGGAAGGGCCTACCTACCGACGGGGAGGGCCCGGACGCTCACCCACGCGGCGCGGGCGTCCTCCCAGGCCCCGACGGTATCGGCCAAGACGCTGCACCAGCTGCTCAGCTACATGGCGGCGACCACGGCCGTCACCTACCTCTCCAGGCTCCGAGCGCGGCCCCTGCAGCACTGGTTCGTCAGAGTCTTCGACCCGCTCCGGGACGAGCAGTCCCGTCGATACCGCATTCCCCCCGAGATCCGGCAGACTCTCTTGTGGTGGCAGTCCCACCGGAACCTGATGTCGGGAATGCCGTTCTTCCAGCCCAGACCCACGGTCACGATAACGACGGACGCGTCCCTGCTGGGCTGGGGAGCCCACGCCGGAGATCTACGGGTCAAAGGCGCCTGGATGGACGGCGAGACGTCCCTCCATATCAACGCTCTGGAACTCCTGGCCATCCACAAAGCCCTGATGGCGTTCCGGCACCTGGTGGTGGGCCGCTCCGTGCTGATCCTCACGGACAACACGACCGCCATGTGTTACGTGAACGGGCAGGGGGGAACCCACTCCACCACCCTGCTGACCATCACGCTCGCCCTCTGGGACTGGTGCGCCTCCCTGAGGGTCCACCCGCTGGCGGTTCACCTGGCGGGGCAGGAGAACACCATGGCGGATGCCCTCAGCAGGGACACCTCCTCCTACCGCGAGTGGTCCCTGGCCGACGACACCTTCCGGATGCTCCGACACCGGTGGGGCGAGCCGACCGTCAACCTCTTCGCGACCAGCCAGAACGCGAAATGCCGACGCTTCTGCTCCAGGGCGGGGCACGATCCCCGCTCCATCGGCGACGCGTTCCAGATACCGTGGGACGAGGGACTCCTGTACGCCTTCCCGCCGTTCCCGCTCCTCGGCCGCGTCGTATTGAAGATCATCGCGGACGGAGCAGACGCGATTCTGGTGGCACCGTACTGGCTGAGGCAGCACTGGTTCGGCCCCCTGATCGAGGCCTCCCGGGGGAGGACCCTCAAGTTCCCGCTGGCGCCAGACCTGCTCTCCCACTCCAACGGCCAGGTGCTACACCCGGACCTTCCAGTATTGGCCCTCCATGCCTGGAGGATATCGCCATAGGCGACCCGGCCATCGGTACTGTCCTAATGGCGGCGAGGAAGGAATCGACACGGAGGAACTACCACTACAAATGGCAGCGGTTTGTCGCCTTCGCAGACGAGCGGCGGGAGCCGACGTCCCCAGCCGGCCTCCGGATCGTTCTTCACTTCCTCCTCCACCTGCGGCAGCAAGGCCTTGCCTTCACCTCGATCAAAGTCTACCTCGCCGCGATCGTGGCGTACCAACCGCCGAGATCACCCTCCGCGGCGTTCTTCCGGGATGATACCGTCAAGCGGTTCCTGAAGGGCCTGCAACACCTCTACCCGCCGGTATCGCCTCCGCTATCGTCGTGGTCGCTATCGCTGGTGCTATCGCAGCTCACGAGGCCGCCCTTCGAGCCGATGGCGACAGCGGACGACAGGCTCCTGGCGATGAAGACGGCGTTTCTCATGGCGATCACCTCTGCCAGGAGATCCGGAGAGCTGGGGGCGCTGCGCTGCGACGACCCCTTCCTGGTCTTCCACCGCGACAAGGTCATCCTCCGACCAGACGTCTCGTTCCTGCCGAAGGTGGTCTCCACCTTCCATCTCAACCAGGACATCGTGCTCCCAGCCTTCTACCCTGAGCCCACCTCGCCCCTGGAGCGGGCCCTGCACTCCCTGGACGTCCGTCGGGCCCTTGCGTTCTACACGGATAGGACGGCGTCCTACCGACAGACACCTCACCTCTTCGTCTGCTATGGCAGGCGCAAAAGAGGCCACAAGGTATCATCCCAGCGACTCTCCAAGTGGGTCGCGCAGACCATCCACTTGACCTACCAACTGGCCAAGAAGCCTCCGCCGGACCTGCTTCGGGCCCATTCCACCAGAGCCATGTCCACGTCCGCGGCCCTTCTGCGAGGGGTCGACCTGCCGGAGCTGTGTCATGTGGCGACCTGGGCCCAACCGTCGACCTTCATCCGCCACTACAGGCTTGACTGCCGTTCCAGGCAAGATGCCCGGTTTGGTCGTGCGGTGCTGGCCTCTGTCCTCTAGGGCTGGGACCTGACCCACCATCCTACAGGTGAGCTATTCAGTCTCCTATTGTATGAGGCACAGAGACCACGAAGAAGAAGAACAGGTTGCTTACCTGTAACTGTAGTTCTTCGAGTGGTCATCTGTGCCTCATCACACCCGCCCTGCCTTCCCCTCTCTTTCAGGTCCCATGTTCTTCGGCAGACCAGAACTGAGGAGAGACCGTGGCTCGGCGGGAGGAGCATGCGCAGTACGACCGAGGGGGAGGGGCTCCCCGCCAAGCCAACGAGCTCTAGAATCTTCCGAACGCTACCGCGCAGGCGCGAAAGCTCCTATTGTATGAGGCACAGATGACCACTCGAAGAACTACAGTTACAGGTAAGCAACCTGTTCTTATATTCAATTAAAGCTAGTTTTCTCCATGGCATTTGTTGTATATTGCAGTAGCCTACTGCTTCTGTAAATGGGTTCTCTTTGTATTCTAAACATTATTTATTTGTTATATCGCAGTGTTTGAATTTAGAGCACCATCTTTAATTTAGCATAGTGTGTTGACTTCACAGTATTTGTGCATTCTCACAGTTGGGTTCTGAGGAGAATTCAGTCTTGACACTTAAGAGATTTCTTCAGTGAGAAAGAGCAAGTTCACCAGTTTGCTTAGGCAGAATTACTAGTTCAGTTCTCTTTAGAAATGTGAAGCCACAGGGGAAAATTAGTAAGGATTGAGAATTGTTGTTTTTTTATATATATATGCTGCTCTAAAGGCATAAAATGAAAAAAATTCAATGTTGTAATGAATTTTGATATGTTGAAAAATACTTTGTGAAATACCTTCTTTTTTATAATGAGTAAAATACTTCTTAAAGCAACATTTTAATAATCATATTTTACAGCCAGTCATGGTACCATGTTTTACATCCAACTGAAATATAAAAATATGTGTTATAATAATGTTGCTATTGTATTTGATTTGTTGAGTGTACATTCAGTACACTTAGCACTTGATAATGGAAATGCAAAATGTATTCAAATATTTAGTGCAGGAGCGTAGCCTGGGAGTTTACCAATCATATTGCTCTAGCAACAAGCTGGCAGGACTTTTATACAGCAGAAATCACCCTACTCATACGACTCATATTCTTTCCGTCTTGCGTGTAAAAAAGAATGTACCTGTGCACAAATACAAAAAACAAATGAACTCAAGAAAAGTGTTGAAAAGTTTGAGTTTCATTTTGTTCTCTCAACTGCATGGAGCTCAAAACTCGATGAAAGTTAGAGTTGGAGGCCAATCATCTTTTAGCTAATGGTAGTGGTAAGTATCCAACAGGGTGATTTTGCTGATGGAACTGGTTCTGTCAGTAGAATGTGAAGGACGCAATGTCTCATCTCTGTTACAATCTCCTGTGTACTCCAAAAGCCTGTTCCAAAGCACTGGAAATGGGAAGTGCAAATGTGACATTACATGTAGGCTACTGATTGGAAAAACACATGCCTTTATGATTTGTTGTGTAAGCATATATTATTTACTGCAACACAGCAGTATAAAAGTAAAAGTCCATTAACAGATATCTTACGTATTTCTATTCAGTCCATTCGGAAATAACTTGAATCTTACCTGTGCATGCTTCTTTTCTGTCCACAGTATTTAGTATGAATCTGAATCTTCTTTTGTTGGTTTCCATGATAGGGAGATTGTTGACACACTGACAGGATACAGTTTGCACTCATGAGTTGGTTCTCAGTTTATGATCCTGAAAGCTCTGTTTTTGCACCTTCACTCTAGGACTATGTGCTCTTGTTTTCCTGCCCATCTCATGATGTCTTACGACTTCCAATATGTTTGTGAACAACTTATGATCCTGAGGTTCTACCTTTGTGCCCTTACTTTAGGAGTATATGCTTCCATTTCCCTGCTCATCTCATGATGTCTACAACTTCCAATATGTTTGCACGTTGAAATCAGATCACAGACTGGCCAGTGCCTACTCCTTTCATCAGCTTAGATAACTAATTGTATCTTTACCTTTTGCACTCTGCCTTCTTTGGAATTAACAGTTGCAGCAATTTCATTTGAAGATATAAGTGACCAGTGTTGACGGTGGTAGGCACATCCTCAGTGACCACTAGACCTGATCACTTCTTTCAGTGGAGTTTTAGCTCTGTATACCCATCTTTCATGTCTTTTACTAAAGGGTGAAGAAGGGACAACTAGGCTGAAGACAAAGCACACAACTGTTTCTGCATCTGCCCCAGGTGTTCTGACTGTGTTTCTAGAGCAGGAGGGGATGTGTCCCTGGCATGGAGGGCTTAAAATACTAGCTTAGGGGGAGCTGTTCCTTGGGGTTCTGGTTCAGAGACCTTAAGTTTAAGATCTTCTGTCAGTCTCGGCTTTGCTGTGGGAATGGTGCCCCCTTATCTGTGGCCTTCCAAGTGGGTTGGCATTTCTCTACGTCTACAGTGTAGCTATTGCTGATGGTCCTAGAAGTGACAAGAGCTGTTACCCTTCTCTTGGTTTTGACAACATCAGAATCGCTAACACAAGATGCCTATTATCTGTTGGACCATTTCCCTTTTACATTAGGGAAGATTCAACTTCAGTGTTTTTGATGAAGTCTTATTCAG
Source organism: Ctenosaura bakeri (assembly GCA_948474755.1). NCBI lineage: Eukaryota > Metazoa > Chordata > Lepidosauria > Squamata > Iguanidae > Ctenosaura > Ctenosaura bakeri. The sequence goes on along the minus strand of CAOLHI010002379.1, from coordinate 1,331 downwards.
ACTTCAACTTTGCTTTTGTGGCAGATTCATACTTGTATGCTTGGGCTTGAAGTAGATTAAATACTCTAGATTTTTAGAGCTTTGGGTTACTAGACAATATCATCTCCCCCACAAATGTTCACTTTTTAAAATTCAGTTTGAGATCACATTCAGTAGTTTTATCCCTTTTCCTACAGAGTTTAATCAGATTTCCTCAGTTTGATTATCCTTGCAGGAAAGCATTGTGATAAATAATTGAGAAATACCTTAAGCTTCCATAATGCAAAAAAAATAAAATAAAAATCAGTTCACTAACGTAAGACACTTCATTATCAGTATCAGTTCTTCAGTTTTAGATGGGGCCTGACCTTGCTGTATAGTAGCTTCTGGTGGTTAAGGTAAAATGGTCTTGACCTGTCTAACTACACTTTCCATTAAAAGGTTAATTATGGTCTCAATCAAAGGGGTGTATGTTCCCTTTCACATTACTCACGTTTTTTCTTCACAGAAAGAGTTAATGTCTTTTTTTTTAACAGAAATTTTGTGACTTTTGCAACTGCCATGGGAATATTCATAATCATATTTTAAAGCTCAAAGATCTGTCCAAACTCTGTCCCTTTGACCTTCTAATGTTCACAGAAATGTTTGTCCAAACCCGTGTAATATGAAGAGAGAAGTATATCAGTCTGATTTGTGTAGACTCAGAGCATTGCATCAGGCATATTGTTGAAAGCTGTGGTGGCACCTTTGTAGTTAGTGTAGTAACTTTCTTTGGCCTCTGATTGGTATTTGACCTAAATGGTGGCTATTGGAACTGTGCTGCATTTTAGTATCTAGCTGTGTTCTCAATCAATCAATCAATCAATCAATTTTATTAAGGTCACAGACCAGTATACTAGCTGTGTTCTTAAAGGACAGACATATTGGTCTTAAATAGGAGACACTATTCCTTTTCTTTTTGGCCAGTATTTGGCACATGACTTCCATGACACATTCATTTGCATGAAAAAGAAGCTAAACATAAAGCAGCCTGATCTGTCTTTGCTTTGTCTTGGTTCTGTTCTGAATTGTATCATTCTGAGCAGGGAGTGTTACTTTCATGACAGAAACAATGGATCTTCATCAGACACTGCTTCATTGTCCCTGTATCATCTCTCCCTGCCCCCCCACCAGCAAGTAAGGATTTTCGACATTTCATGCTGGCTTTACAGCTTGATGCTTTTCCCAGAAAAATGTGAATGTTAATTTAAGGAAAAGAATCTGAAGAAACAGCACTAGTCCAGTGTTTGCTTTGTCCCCAAAGAGCTTTTAATCCTATGCAGGAATTCTCTTGTTTTGTCCATTTCCTTGTT